>APFE030575499.1:85917-123554 GCA_000404065.3 Pinus taeda
GAAAGGGCCACATTTCATCCAATTTTCATACTGGACCCAATAACCACATTGAAGCTCATAATCAAACAACCTTCTGAATTACCCAAGCACTAGATCAATATATATACAAGTGAGTCATCAACCAGATCTAGTCGATCAGATCACATAAAGATGGGCTATTAAGAACCTAATCCATTCATCCATCAATATTTAATCAATCACCTCTCAGACTGCTGTTACCAGAACATGATATCAGACATCAGACATTACTTCAAAATCCAGATCACAGCAATGATGAACAAGCACAGCTAAATAGATCTCAAGAGAGGTACGCAGCTTCACCCATATAACAGCTGCGTATAAGTACGCACTGTATCCAACTTCATCCCTGCGTACGTGCGCACTGTGTCTCACAGTCTTCCTGCGTACGTGCGTTCTGCGTCCAATGAGCTGCCTGCGCCCCTCCGCATCTTCAGCGCTTCTGGTCCTGCGTATCTGCGCACCTGCAATGCTTCTGTGCCTGCGTATCTCCGCACTTTTCTTTCACTGGACCTGCGTACCTTTGGGTATAGATAATTTTGAGACTTCAAGAACAACCCAGACAGTCAGATCTACAGATCTGAACATGCGCCGAAGAGATCTCAATCCATCAGTAGATTCGCCTTATTTAGATCTAGACATCTCTCATAACCCATCTCTAGAACTTCAGATCTAGCTTCTTAAGATATTCAACCCAAAAACATATACTAAGCCAAATGATCTCCTCTTCTTTATATAGGCAAGCTCATCCTTAAATCAAGGATCATGGGGCTCAATAATAATAATAAAATAAACAACACCACGGGCCAAAACCATGATAACACAATACCGTCGGCTAAATACCAAAGGTAAAACATAAGTAACCCCACATGTGCGCGCTTTACTGTCTTGGAGTGTGTGCACTGGGGGTACGCACCCCATGAACTGGATAACTGCGAGTATGTACGCACTTTATGTAACACTGGCCTACGTGTACGCATCTTATGAAAGGTGTACCTGCGTACCTCTTATTTTCTCCAATATTTGATAGCTGATCATCAATCTCTGCTACTTTCCTGTTGTACACAAGCTCTGCTACTGTCCTGTTGTACATTGATTCATCACCTGAATTGGTTGCCATCAAGGACAACACTTTAGCCATAATGCCTACAACAACACATGGCCTTAATATTTCTAGGAGTATTGAATCACTGTGTGGGTTGCTTTGGCTTCCCCACTTACCCCATGGACAAGCACAATTCACTGTTTTCCAACTCAGTCAAACACAACATAAATTTCAGCTTGATCACAGTGTTTTGAAATCAGGAAGGGTAGTTTGGCTCATGAGTTGAAGATTTTCAGGGTATAATTTTTTCATCTCTAGTGTTTCTTCGCTGCTAGAAGGCCTAGAAAGTACCTCGACAGAGTCACGCAGCGACACATGCATTGTTCCATTTCCAACGAGCCTAGTCAGTACCCTAGTGGAGTTGCATGCTTCACCTCTATGTGGAGGAAGCCTTTCTCTTCTTTCACCTTTATATTTTTTAAGAGGATTGTGCATAGGCACTTATTTGCTTTTGTTCAGATGAGGGATCCTGAATTATTGAGAGAAGAATAGATTTTTCCTTCAGAGAAGAATGTAATACCTCTAACATAGGTTTCCTTGTTTAGATATTTCCCCTTCTCTGTTTCTACTAGTTGGATGAGAATGAAAACACAAAGAAGAAGACTGAGTACAGGCATGGGGCTTCCCGGCGTCGAAACAGGTTCATCATTGGACCAAAGTTCCCCTTGTATACGGCTCGTATGTTTCATCAAGACTTCATTGGCCGAAGGTTACAACCAAGCACAAAGAAGATGGGCGCAATATTGGCCAAGTGTTGCAGTGTCACCAGTCTCTCGGATTTCAGCCACATACTCATTCAAAAGCTAGAACTTAGTAGTTGGCAGCACTTATTTTCAAACACAAAAATAGTAAGGTATCAAGCAAAAAAAACAAAACATGAACAAAAATAGTAAGTAGAATGAACAAACAAAATAGAAATAGTAAGAAAAACAAACAAAATAAAAACAAGCAGTAAACAGACTATGTACATGGCGCAGGGTGTGGCACTGCCTACTGAAAGTAATGCTTGAGAACTTGGTCGTTGACAGGAAGACTGTCAATCCTCTTGTCAAGTGATTGCAGATGGTACATGTGTGGGCCAAGCTTCTCATGGACCAGTATAAGACTATCAGGTTCCACTACTGGAACCTGGTGGTATCCCGAAAGAACTTTAGGTGAAGACGACATTACTACTTCAGATACTACGTGCAACATAGGCTCTGATGATGGCACGGGGTAATTTTTTTAATTCCGAGAATGGTTCAAGTTTCTTAAATCAATGCATAATTAGACTTCCCCAGATTTATTATGTACAAAACTTAAATTACAAACCCATGTATGGTGACGAACTTTGTAAGTAATCTGAAGATCCAACAACTTAGTCAATTATTTTTGTATAAGGGGTTCAAGTGACATATGTGTTTTACCCAGTTTTTGCTGCAATGGCTTGGCTCCTCCTTTTCTTTGAATCTCGTGTTGGATTATTCATGTGTTGCATGTGCTTAGGTCATCATATGCCAATGTGAACACATCCTGGTGCTGTTTGATCAAGCGCACAAAGGATTGTCGATGTTGTAGTGTGCAATACACACCGAGACTGACTATCTTTCGATCATGACTGGTTCCCAGGTTGCTCTGTTCATTCATAGTGGTGGACTTATGGGTTTTGGTTTTATGGCCCTTGACAATAGTTTCGCAATTCATAAAGCTTGTTGAGAGAAACTGCACCCCTAGGGATGGGGTTGAATTTCTTGCCATTAACTTCAATTTCCAAGGGCTGCTCATGCTCATCTTCATCAGCTATTGTGTCCTTGAAAGAATCAATGTTGTTCATGGAGTGCAGTATCTATTGACCATCACAAAAAACGTATAGCTCAGTTATGTTATCAAAGACAGAAGGCTTATACAAAATTTCAACAGTACATCTATCCCTAAGTAGTGACATGTTATGAGCTGCATTTGCCAAGGCATTGGCAACTGCAATACACGTTCTTAGCACAATAATTATATTAAATGCTTGGAAGTTAGAGATCAGTCACCATACCTCTAGCTGCTAACTTTTGAGACAAGGTGACAAATAGTGAATGGTGTTACGTACTTGTCATACCTCTATTTCTGAATCACCTACCACTTTGAGTGTGACCACATTGAGTCTAATGGAATTTTGCAAGCCCAACATGAGTGATTCATACTCAGCAACATTGTTTGTGCACTCAAACTCCAAGCAGCTTGAAATCATGTTTCTTATATTGTTTGGGTCAACCAAGATACACCTGGCCCCTGATTCGTCATGTGTCTTTGATCGTCAAAATACATGGTCCACAACTCATCTGTACACGGACCATTTGACACACTTGCATTGTTGCTATTATTTTTGCTACTGCTACTAATAATAATGTTACAATGTACTATACATGTTTCATTTCCATCAGTTGGGCAAGGAAGGAGACCCAACTGTGTGTCTGGTGGGGTTGGAGCTGGCCGTGTAGGATAACACCCCAACATTGTTTTCAGGAGGCAGTTGCCAAACATGAGTTCTGCGAAGGCCAATGGCTCATTCTCGCCATTGATGGGAGTGACATTATGCTTCATATACCTCTCAGATATCACCCAGATTTGATTTCTTTTTCCCTTGTATGAAAGCCACATGTGTGACCAGTCTGTAGCAAAATATCCGTCCAGCTTACTCGACTAGTCTCTTCTAAGTAGCAAACCATATGCTTCTGGTATGTCCACAACAAAAATGTTGAAGCATTGGTGGACTCGACCATTGTGAGATAGTCGGATGATCACATCTCGGAGCTCACTAATGGCTGGTATAGGTGTACGACCAAGTTGGATTATTTATGCGGATGTCTTGCTCCATTGCGCATTGATCTTTTTAGCAATGGAGAGTAGCATGAGGTTGGTTATCGCACCAGAATCAACCAAGTAGTTGTGATCATTACAATTAAAAATTTCAAATGAGAGTAGGAATGGAGGGAAACCTGAGTTTTCTTCTTCCATCTAGAGTGTTTTTGGCATAGTCAAAAGTGATCCGGGAGGTGTGCTTGCTCCCTTTCTGGTAGAGGTTGCACTATCCAATATTGTCTATCCTAATGTGCACAACAAGATGTCTCATTGACTCTGGATCTTAGCTAGCTCGAAAAAGATGATGTTCACGTGATTTTTCTTCATTTCATCCATAATGTTGTAGTCCAAAGGAGGTAGACTCACCGAGGTGCCCAGGATACGACTGATGTTATTGTTGTCCAGTGGAGTATTCTGCAATTTTATTCTCATGGACGTACTCATATCCATCACTGTATTCCCGTGCTTGTTTTTCGTTTTCTACTTTGGGATGGCTGGTGTCAACCTTCCTCATTATCATTCTAACCTTTTCTTTCATTTACCCAAATTTGGGGGGAACCCATTTACTCATGATATTGTAATGGGCATCCTACTTTTGGGGCTACTTCTAAGTGTTTGTCTTCAACCCTGCTTGCAAGCACTGATACATGTTAACCACATGCCCAGAACTTGATGGCCACCAGGAGCAACATCTTCATCATTATCTGCATCTCCTGGTTGTTCCTGCATACTATTTTCAAGTTCGAGTGTGTGATTGTGTATCCATTTTGCGACTTTCTTCCAATCCGAACAAGAATTCTCTGGGTGACGAACTTCATGGAATGAACATAATTCAGGATTTGTGTATCGATTAAGTTGGAACACAGAGCTCTGTGTATTTTGGGTCAGGAGACAGTTTTTATGTGATGGCATGCTTCCCTGTATCTGCTTGGGTGGATGGATGTTCGAAAAAGTGTCTGTCTTCTGTTGTTTGAGCTCATACACTTCTATTTTCAAGTTCTTCATGAGGCGAGTGAGGGTTTCGATATCACTTGTCTCTTTGCCTCTACCCTTGCTCATCATCGCTTGGGCCTTCTTGCTCATGTTTTTGGAGTCTTTTGCGGGCTCATCACCTTGGATGACTATAATTGCATGCAATTCTTTTTCAACAATGATTGCCTCTTCGCATTCTTCTAGTAGTGTTAGCTTCGCAACTCGCTTAACGAACTGCACAATGTTGGTTGGCAGTGCGGACGTGTAGTAATCAACAGTGATGGAATCATGAGGTTTCGGGTCAGCTGCAAACTTGTTCAAGATGCATAAAAACCTCTAATTGAAGTCTTTGACCTTTTCTTTCCCCTCCATATTTAAGCTTCCTAACTCTTTGAGCAGCATGGTTGGGGTCTTGTCATCAGCGAATTTCTCAAGAAACATAGGTTTGAACGTAACCCAGTTCTGTATGGAGTTGACCGAAAGGTTGTGATACCACGTTGCAGCACAACCATCTAAGGTACATGGGAACAATCTACATGCTACATCATTGTGTCGTATCTTAAGGGTCTGTAGCTGCAAGTAGAAGTTGTCCATATGGTCTTATGCCTTCACTGTACTGTCAGGGTTGAACTTGACGCTCATTCTCTCCTTTCGCCTTGGCAACTTGTGCAAAGCACCTAGGAGAGCCAATGGTCCCTGCGTCATCCATTCCAGATTCTATTCAACCATGTCTTCTTCTTCCTCCTCCTCCTCCTCTTCTTCTAAATCTGACAGTTCCAGCTCTGAGTCTATTGGTTCATTTCTGCCTCTGCCTCCTCCGCTGCCTTCCCCTCCTCCTCTTATACCAGAATCTGAGCTCAAGATTATGAGGGTGTCTCTTTCTCCCTGTCAAAATATCAGAGGCTCCTCTCTGTCTTCAACAACTTCTACTAGACCTTCAAGTGTGGCAAGAACTTCTTCTCCCACTGACGATACAACAACTCTTGTGGGAGTGGCTTTTGGCTTCCTTGATGCATATGGAAGAAGTTGTCTATCTGGTATCAGTTTGATTGCTTTCGAAAACTGGTGGGTGATTGGATATATGGAGTGAAGGTGATGATATGGAATTTTGTGTTCAATCCTAGGAGGTGAGAAGTAACCAACTGCAGATTTGCGCGTAGGTGAGAGGGAGTGTGAGTTACTGCCTTGACTAGATGGTTGATGAGTGAGTGTGAGAGGATGTTCAACCATATACAACTGGTGGCCCTCCTTTTAGTGCCAGAAATGTTGACTGTTTTGGACCCGCCAACATTCATGGGATCACCCCAGTATGAAGTCCCAACTAGACCTCACACCGTTTGGTGTGGGAGTCCCATCTGGTATGATGGCTCAGTTTCCATTATCTTAAATATTTTCCTCAGCTCTTGCTTGTTAGCACAAGAGACTGGTCTGCTTTATCTTCGAGTAGTGAGGTTCCCATTCCTGGTGATTCCTAGTGTTACTTGTGTCAATGGTTCTTTCACCACAGAGGGAGAAGGTGGGAGTGAGTTCCAAGTCGAATTGGAGGAAGTCCCAAATCTGTTAGGAACACACAATACAATAGGATGTGCACAAATTTCAAAGGAGTAGATGCAACAATCACAACACACAAGGAAAGATAACATGTATAACACATAGTGGAGGACTCCACGCGAGTGTGACGATCATTATGGCAAGTTTACGTGAAAAGTATATTTGATGTCTAGGGAAGTTACCAACATGGGCAGGACAACGTTAACAACTCATACAACACATTTTCATTAATATATATGTAATACAACAATTAAATGAGTTCAAGTGTTAAACACAAGTTAAAGAAACATGTATTACAAGTGTTCAAGATAAGCCTTACAACAATTACAACACACGTGAAAATGTGCTAGCCTGTTAGAAGGCTTCTGAATTAAGTGAAAGTTCTAAATACATCATTACACCATACATCACTAACCTCGTGTGCGGAGTGTTGGAGCCACTACCTACTCCTCAAAGAAAAGATTACAGACTCTCAAGGCTATGTGGGAGGAGCCGGGGTGAAAATTCCTTTGCATGTGAGGGGGTATTTATAGCCAAGGATGACACTGACCCTTGTGGTTGTTCGACTTCCTTCATGACTGTTTGACTTCCATGACCTTTCGAATTTACATGACTCTTCATATGACAGGTGGGTCTCTTGGACTTTCACGTTACATTACATTGTTTGATAGTATGGACCACAATAGAGATGTGGACGACATGACTCGTGACAAGACTCGACATGACAGTGCTGGTATATTCGTGCTACTGTTGGTGTGCATGTCGAACTGCAGTGTTGCTAGGTGATGGATGTCCTCATGGTCTGTCACAACTTCACCTTCACATGAAAAAGTGCATGAATTATTCAATGGTTGTTGGGTCTGCTTGATGTTGCATTTGCACATTGCTCCTTGCTTGCATGTTGGCCTCCTTGACAAGTTTGCCCGTTCGCGAAAAGTACATGTTCATCCATCCGTCCATCTGTGAACACATCTTGCATGTTCGCTTGTTTGTTTGTCCGTCTGTTCATGTACTCCCTTTGTTCATCCCATCTGTTGTCATGCCATGTTTGTTCATGTACCTGTATCTGTAGTCACTCATGATGAGACAACATCAAATCCATAAACCTCCTAGTATACTATGATGCATGATCGTTTCGGATGCAGGTGGCTGGGAGAGGAGACAAGGTTGCCAATTGTGAGCTAGGATGGAGGCTCTGGGAACTGATCGTGAAAACTACACAGAAGTCACTGGGTGATGGAGATGGGTAATTCGGATCAATAATGACTGTCCGTGGGGTATGGCTCACCTAGAGGACAAAACTGCGCAATTTTTGAGAGGATCAGTCTAGGTTGTGGGAAGACTTGGCAGACAGAATCTGTGCAAGTTTTGGAAGGAGTGGGCAGCAGGAGCCTGGCAGCAAAAAACTGCGCAATTCCTGGAGGGAACCAACAGTCAGCTACTAGAGCTTGGCAACAAAAGTTGCGCAATTCATGGAGGGAACTGGCAGTCAGCTGTTGGGAGCTGCTGGTGGGGAAAACTGTGTTGATGCTAGGAGGCTAGCTTGCTGATCACCTTTGTGTAGTTTCTGAGCTGAGCAGATTGTTGGGTAGTAGAGAGCTTGCTCATCAAAACTACGCAATTTTCTAGGTGAGTAGCCAATCGATTGACTGGAGGGCTAGCTAGAAAAACTACGCAATTTTCTGAGACAGGGACGGGCACTAGGTGTCTGTCCGATCTGTCTGCGCAATTTTCTCAGTTAGCAGAACGGGTGAGGTCTACAGCCTCTATGCAATTTTTTTTGGGAATCAGTCTCTGGGTGATTGTCGGGTCAAATTCTCTGGTTGGCCAACAAGAAGGTTGATCAATCTACTTGCGGGCATCATAACTTGAAATGGCTTGCTTGGTGCTTCTATGCTATTTTGGGTGGTATTCGATCGAGTTGATGGTGGAGTGAGGGTCCTAATGTCAGAGGGGAATCCAGTCGTCAAAACTTCAACAAAATAACTAAGTGTGTGAACGAGTGAAAAGGTGCATACGTGATCTTGAAAACACACACTTACATGACTTGACGATGAGACGACTCAAACCATCCAGACACATATGCTCAACATGACTGACCAATAGTGTGATCGGAAAGTACAATGCTTGTGATTGATCATTGGACAACCGTGATGATGCTTGCACAACAATGTATATGACTCTGTGTGTGAGCATGACAGATGTTTACATAGCGAACACAACAAGTACACACGAAGTGAAGACCTTGTGTATGACCAGAACATGGTCGCAAGGATGACATTGACATCAACATCCAAATTTTTTGTTGGAATGATCAAGCAAGGTGAGTGTGAAGACTCCCACGAGCTCACGGAGTGAACACGAGTGCGTGCAGTCCTCAAGTAAAACTCTCAAAGGAGGCTTCAAAATTGGATGCAGACCAAAATTTTGGAGGGTGTTGCAGCTACTACAACCAAACATTAAGAATAAATGATCTTCAAGTTTTAAAACCCATTCCACAGTATTTGATGGCACGGGCATGCAATGGCCTTTATGAATCAAGGTGTTATGTGAGGAAATTTCAGACCTGTAACTCAAATGTTATTATTTTGCAAGTGTGGGATGTACTATTTAGTGATGGGTTTCAAAATTTCCTCAGTTCCATTGATGAGTGAGATTGTGATAGTGACCAGAAGATGTGAGATATCTAAGGTACTTTGGTACTTTGACAATGAAAATGGGATAATGAGATTTAATGACACCATGTTTTAAGTTTTATGGCTGAGTGTGGGTAGAATACTCTCATGCAAAGACAATCTTAGTGATGTTATTTTCATAACTGATATGGTGTTGGTTGAATATCAAGAGTGTACTTGTAATCATGTAGGTAAGCAGCGAGCTAGGAAAAAACACCCTTAAATCCTAAAGCAAATAACAATGATTGACTATGTTTACTCTTAAATTTGGAAATTTGCTTGGAAGGTGGTAAGGTAAGGGAAATTCTAGTTTTCTATCATTTGTATTTGTCCTCATTGTCTTGGTTTCTATGATTTAAATATGATCTCTGAAGAGTTTGTTAAGGTTTAGGGTATTGGGGATGATATTTATAGTGTTTGCAGTTACAATTGGATTTTTTTGACCCACGAGGAGTTTAGGAGACTTGGGGATATGACATATTTTGTCTCTCATATACAAGTGCTCGTTGCAATCTCTGAATGCACATTCTATATGGAACATGGAAATGGGTAGATTGGGAATTTGAGGAATTTGTCCCAATTTGGGGTGTTGGGGGTGGAAATGAACCAATCGAAGGGTATAGTTGAATGAGAGGACTCTGAGCTCACCCAAAACTCCCATTGTTCACACTCTATGAAGGTAAATAAGTGATATACTTCTCTTGCAATGAGTATACATCCTTTCTCGTAAATTCTGTTATCTTCCTCTAAGGCATATGGAGCAATGGGATTAGTATTTGGCTTCAAAATTTGTTATTTTGGCTTGGGTTACATAGAATTATCAGGATGATCTAATTAATAGTTTGGTTGATAATAGAGACACCACATCCTGTGGGACAAAACATCTCTGTTGGGGTGAATAAAAATTTGAAATATTTTTCTATTAGGGTTTAGTTGTCCTCCTTGTGGGTCACTAATTTGTCATCATTTTCACTTGACTTTGTCATTCATTAAGCCATTATTTCCAACTATCCATTGCACCATTTCACTCACTTGCCACCATTTTTACCATAATTCTTCAAAATGTGTCTTTGTATGTCTAAGTGGTTAATTAACATTGTTTTCCTTTATTTTTAGTAGATTAAGAAGAATTTTGCATGGTTTTAACTAATGACAGTTTAGCAAGTTCAAGTTGTTGCAGATTTTCCAAGTTTATGTAGCTACCTGCATGGTTGAGGTTGTAGAACCACTTTAGAATGAAATTTGACACTTGGACTTGGTTTCTAGAAGCTCCAATATGGATTTTGTATTGGTCAAATTCCACCTAGCTCACACGTGTGGACCTCCAGGCAAATATCAAGGGAAAATCGCAGCAGTTTTGACTAGTCAACTTCAAACATGTTTTCTAAGAAAATGAAAGAGAATATAAAAAAAAATAAATAAATAATAAAATAATAAAAAAAACATGGGTTTTGTTCACAATGGGCCCCATTTAGTTCTCACTAAAAAAATTTCTCGAATTTGCTACCATTTGGGAGATATATCAGGTTCTTTGGAGCCCTATTTTGCAGGTTGTGTGAGAAAATATTGCACCCATGTGTCAATAAACGCCCAGTCAAGCAAACAGAGGTTGGAATCAACTGTGCTTCATCAAATTCATGGCAACCAAATGTCATTCAGTTCTAATCTTTAGCCATATGAATCTCCATGAAGTTACATTGTAATCACTATATAAACACTCCATTGAAACAGAGAGGGGGATGTAATTTTGAGGTGACTGTGACATTTTAAAAACTTTGTTTTACATTCGTTTTTAAAGAAGTACCTTGAAGACTTGATGCGTAGCTAGATTTTGGAGTAAAGCTTTGATACCGCATGTTTGTGGAGGGCCCCTACAAACAGTGAAGATTTTTCATTCTGCATTTTTAATGTAATTGTTTTCATGTTTTTATTTTATCATTTGATGTAGTTAAATTCATGTTTTTATTTTGTTATTAGTTATAGTTGTTTCCAAAATTCCACTTTATCATTTGGTGTAGATGTTTATATAGTTTTCCTTTATCGTTTGATGTAGATTCATTAGTCTTTCCTTTTGAATTGATTGAGGAGTAATTCATAGTTTTATTTCTAGAAATAACAGTGATTTATTTCCGAGTAGTATTATAAAGTTGATAATTGATTTATTTCAGAACATTGAGTGATTTCTTTTCCAGATATTATCACCCGGATTGAACCTCAGGCTGAAGAAAAACAATGCGAGGGTAACCACAAACCACGCTTAGCCAAGTAGCTAGCGCTACTACGACGGGAGAGGCTCTCTCCATAACGATCTCAGCTAAGATGACTGGATCAGGAAAATGATTTTAGGCTAGGTATAGTAGCACAAAGTTTTGATTGGATTTTGAAAGGGTTTTGTTGGATCAGGAGGAGCTGGACAGTTAGGGTTAGGGAATTAGGTCAAAATTGCAGGGTGTTCAATGGGGCAAGGTAGGCATAAGGTTTAGTACTCTAGGGCTAGATGGGTGAGATGTTTTAAGGCTAGTGAGAGGCTAGGAAGAGCATGTGATTACCATGTATCATTCCCAAATTGTAGAAAACATATAATGGTGAATATTTCCCCAAAGTAGAGCAGTGATGTAATGAATTGTGCCTATCAACTTGAAAACATTCACTTAGAAGCAATGAAATGATTAACAAAATACAGAAAAGATACTAACATATGATCACAAGAGAAAAAACTGTACCAAAACTCCATACCACATGGATCCCAGAAAAATAGCTGCAATTTTTATTAATCTCTTGCTAGACTGCTACAAAATGATGTACAATCAAGGCATAAGCACTCAGCTGAGTCCAACCCTTTACAATGAGAAAGAAAAAGAAGATATAGACACGAATTCAACCTCCTTCCATCCTCAGGGGTCAAATCCCTAAGATGAGGAGCTAATCTAACCAACACTGAATAAGAAGCTGGAGTATGGGCATCCTAACAACTTGCCTCTAAAAGTGAGGAAACTGATTCATTTGTGCTCAAAATGACTTTTAATATTGTGAATCTACCCCTTTCTACTAATGATCCATCATATTTATAAGACAAGTCATCATTTACATCAGTAAAACATCCTCCATGGGAGAAAATCCATGAACACAATCAAAAAATAGAAAAATAGCCATCCTGTGCAAAATTTCCCTATGTGTAGTGCCACTGGCCCAACACGCAACGCCACTTTCAGGTCCTTTTTTGAAGCCTTCCCAGCATCCAAATTGAGCTTATGATAGCTCATTGTAAAGGTATTCAAGTCTACCTTCCAAAACACCTAGAATTTCTTCATTTGAAGCTCATTCGAACCCTCAAAAGTTGATTCTCCCAAGACTGCTTCTGTGTGTCCAAAAAGTGGCAGATAGGTCATTTTTAGGGTATTTTTTGACCTTTTGGTGGACCAGTTCTGCCCCAAAAAAATAGAAAATCCATAGGGTGCATGTACTTATCTCTTTGAATCCAAAAATGCAAGCCATTTTTCCATTGGATTCCCCTAGGAAAAGCACAACACCAGTGGCATTGTGCATTGTGCCAGATGTTTTGTGTGTGCAATTTCCAAAACTTGCAAAAAATAAATCTCCCCCAAACCTAAAAAAATTGGTGAGCAACACCACCATCAAGCATATTGATGAGCTAAGGAAGCTTTAGCAAGAAACCTAAGCCTATCCTCCTCCTTTTTTCCCTTTTGATCCCGCCTTAGCCTAGCTTTCATCTTTTTGATCCTCATGTTGCAAGTTTTGTTTCAAGTCCTGTAATGGTAGGCCATGTGCCTAATCATCTGGTTGTCCCTATTTGCCTTCTGCAACAACTTATCTAGGTGCAAATTGACTCTCTCAAGCCAAGTCTCTTTATCATCTCAATTTCTTCTCAATAGGAGACAAAGTGACCCGTGCCTCCTTGTCACTTTGTCGTTTTACGTTGAGAAGTTCCAGCTCCATGAGGACCTACTTGTCACTCAATTGCTTGTTTTCTTGTTCCAAATATGTGATGACATACTTGGCTCTCTCCAAATTGTCCATCAATGCTTGGACTTGAGCCTCCTTTTCCTATATGATGATGTCCTTTATTGTTTCTTGATCTTGAGCCTCTAAGTCAATTGTTTCCATGCCATGATGAGTATAATGCTGCTTCGGCTCATCATGCTCTGTCAAATCAAAGTCTCTCTCTTCTTCCTCATCATCAAAACTTTCCTCTGACATCTTTTCTTTCCCTTTGTGCAGTTGTTTCACCTGTACCTGTTGTGTTGATGAAGAAGACAAAGCCCCTTCCACATCCTGTGGAGCTAGCATTTGCCTATGAGTTGATGAAGAAGGCAAGGTCCCTTCCACATCCTATGGAGCAAACACTTTCCTATCAACTGCAAACAATCTCCTCTTGCCCCACTGTTATGTCATGTAGGTCCCGGGCACCTCAGTAGATTTAGTCTCTTTGGCCTTCTCAACAGTCTTCACCTGAGCACTGCTAGAAGGTCCTCTTGATTCTTGAGACACTGGTGGAGGAATTTGAGGACCCCTGAAGATGTCATGAGCAATAAATATCTCCCAAGAGATATTGAGGAGGTTAAGATGATGAAGCACAATCATCGTGATCAAGGAATAATGATAGAGACTGCTCATCTGCAGAGGGTATGTCTTTTTCTATACAAAGTGGGCCATCTTCTAAATATTCTTGAACAAGACACAAGGGAGGTTTAACATCCTAACCCTAGTAAAATCCATGAGAAGCCTAATGTGATAGGTGTACAGTATGGAAAATTTTCCCTCACAAGTGAAATATTTCAGGATGATTTTCATCATGGGGGCATAATTGTCCTCAAGGAATCTGAAAGGAAAAATTATTTTCACCTCATTTCTGTACCTGGGTTTGATATAAGGCTCATAATAATGTTCATTCAGGTCTTGTGCCTTGTACCATTTCTCCCCTACATTTGGAATCCATGTTGCATCTGCAATAATAGAGGGTGAGACTGTGAATGCCACACTAGCAAGAGTCGCCATGTTGTCTTGAAGATTGGCTACAAAGAGCCTGGTGAGCTCAGGATGGTGTTGAAATTTCTCTACCTGCTCACAGAACTCATAACACCCCAGATGTCTGAAACAAGTGACAGCTAACTGAGAGGCTTGAAAATCTCTGAGGTTTCATGGCTCTTCCCTACTAATTATGCTTCCCTTGTGTGGGTTTCTATGATGCCAAGTTCTATCTGTCGAACTATCACTGCCTGTGTTTTCCTCCTCCTCATAGTCTCAGTCTTCTCTGTCCATGTTTTCAAGGTTTGAGGTTGTACACTGCAAGAAAAGGGATGAAGGGAATGAGTAAGAGTGATTTAGGAGTGAGGGAATAGGAAATGACCTTGCGAGTTATTTTGGTAGGCTAGAAAATGAAGGGAAGGATATGAATTATGAAAGTGAGGGAGAGGGGTTTGGGCCTTTTTGAAATATAACTTTTGAGATAAAGGATGAGGGGGTATAGATGTTATGGAGTGATGTAGGGAAGGGGTTTAGGGTTTAGTGATAGGTGGTGGGAAAAATAGAGGGGATTAGGGTTTCTAGAATGTCATTGAGGGAGAAACTAGGGTTTCACATTTATCATGGTAAATTGCTTCAAACACTTCAATTTGCAACTTCAATGATGAGGTAGAGGGAGTGCACTTACTTTTTTGAGAGATGAGGGGGTTCTTTGGAAGTTTTTATGAAGTTTGGATGCTTTTTGGTCTTTGTTGCTCAACGCGCAACACCAACTACAGACGCGCAACACCACCTCTCAATGCGCAGTGCAGTGTAATTTTGCACTGCTGAAACCTCCCAAGCGTAGCACCTAGCTCAGATGTGCATCGACACCTCCTGAACGTGCAACGCCACCTCCACTGCCTGAAACGCGCAATGCCAAACTGCAGAAGCACAGCGACACTTCACCACTACTCCAAACATGCAATGCCAACCTCCAAAAGCACAACGCCACTTCTCCTTGGCCCAAAACTCACTCAACCTTTCCTCTTTTCCTCAATTTTTGACTCTTTCTTTTCCAAATGAGAATGATGAACTTGAAAATGAAATGTGACACCTTATATAGGAGTAGATTTTTATTTTTTACTAGAAAAAACCCACTTTCTAATGTTTCTTGACCCTTTTCAAAACTCTGTTTTTAATGCCTTTCCTTCTTTGTTTCTTTTCAGGTGGATAATGCTCAACTTGAACTGATTTTTGCAGTGTTCCTTTGTCTTGTAGCAAGGAGAGATGCATTGGTGTAGCTAGGATCATTTATTACATAAAGTGACTTAAAATTACATAAGAAATACAAATTAACTCAAAATACTTTGTTTTCACCTCAAAAACATGTTTTTGAGGTGAAAATTACATTAGTTTAAAGGATAATTATATGGTGACTATGACTTACTAGCCATCATGCTTGACTTATTTATTATCCTCATACCCTTGCAGCCCTTTATTTAAACTTTTAAATCATGCTCTTGACCTTGGAAATGAAACCCTAAGACCTAATGAAACATGCCCTATGACCTAAATAAAGCATGATTGCAAATTGACCATGAAACCATAACTGAAGACAACCTGAAGAAGGGTTAGCAAGTATACTCTATGAGAGAGAAATTAGATTTTTTGAAGAGAAGACAACCATCAGTGGATCAGTTTGACATGACCTAATGAAATGATGTAAAAATTTCAGTATGGGACCCCTAAAATGAAAATGCAAAGAGAAAATTTGATCCCTGATGGAAGTATGTAGATACTGACACTAACACCAGTTATGAATTAGTTCTTTTTAGAAAAGATTGAGTAATTTCTTTACACGTTTATGAGTGATTTCCTTTTGAGCAATAGTTATTTCTTTACAATTTCAGAGCATTTAAATTTCACAATTAAAATGATTTCTTTGAAAAACAATTCAATTGCAAAGCATGAATGATTTTCTTATCGTCTCATTTTAGAACTTAGTTGTGCAATTTTCATTTCATGTAGGAATTGATAGGACAGTAATTCTTCTTTTAGAAATTTAGATGTGTGCTGCAATAGATTAATTTAGTTTCTTTAATGAAATAGTGTGAATTTTCTTAATTTCATTTTGCAAGTTTGAGTTTATTTTAATTTCATTTGACAAGAGTAATTTTATTTTGCAAGTGTGAGTTCTTTATAGTTTCATTATGCTAGAGTGATTTTACTATGGTTCCATTTTTTAAAGTAAGAAGTTTGCTTTAGTTTTATTTCATTAGATAGGAATGTTAATTTCACTTTGAAATAGGAATATAAAATAAATCTTAGAAATGAATTTTCAATAACTCAATCATTGATATTAATAATCCAATTTAATAAAAAGGGCTTCTAGCATATATTGTGCACTTGAACTTCACAAGTTTAACAACTCTGGTCGATAATTTATGTAACAATTTAAGACAATTAAATTTACAAACACCTCCTCTACATTCAATTGGGATCAATAGAGAATTAGGCAGTAATTATGGACCATCTAATGGAAGAGATGAAACAATTAATGATTCGATTTTCCCTCCTTTACGAAGATGTTATAAATTTGGAAATTTAGGTCAATCAGATCATAGCCAATGGGGCCACATGTATAGACTTGTCAATTGAACAAAGAACCGCCATGCAAATAATTGAAGATGAGGTGTCTATTCCCCATCAACAGGTGGAAGAATTGTAACTATTAATCATTGGACATGTATGGAACAACCCTCCTCCAATAACTCAAGTGCACAAGAGCTTCCTGGCATAAATTCTCCTCCTTTGCTTTAGTTTGAGAGCATGGATTTGGGGAATGATCCTCCTTCCCAGATGAATTAACATGTTGTGCAGGTTTTGTAAAATTTTAAGTGGATTTTTCCATATATAATACCCCTATTGGATTAATAATTTAGACACACTAGACATTAAAAATTTTGAGGTAAATACTTTTTCGGTTAAGCTTGAGTTTCAGAAGACTATATGAATCAATCCTCTAATAATGTACATGGTACACTCATCATGTAGACTTTTAGTAATACAATTTTCCTGTTTCGAATTAGGAAAAAAAATTATGAACATCCCCATTAAACTACAAAACCCCTTTTTTGTGTATTTAGAGGAATCAGCAACTGGGTTGGTCCCATACTCACGTGACACAGGATCGATTCCAACTACTAGAACTATAACCTCTAGGTTCCTATGCATGCCCCTTTCACAGACATAAGTGAATAAGGGAGATTTGAACCTGAAACCTCCTCACACATAAAATTCATTTTCATGCCCATCACCAATTGAGCTACCATAACAACTAGCTACAAAACCACATTTATTTGTAATTATAATTAATATATATTTATAAATATATTTTTACATCCAAAAAGTAATTGGTTAATATACTTTTCTAAATATATCGCAACATATATTCTTTAAACTTTTTAAAATTTTCGTGTGATGGAAAGTCTAATTCTCTATACTTAACATTAAATTTTGTTAATAATAAAAAGTTATAAAATTACATTTTAAAGATAGTCTAATCATTAAAGTTGAAAATGTCAAACTAATATACTTATTAAACTTTAAAATATTATTGGAAAGAGTTAATATCAAATGAAAAGGAGAACTTGATTCAAATAATGTGTGTAAATTTTTTATATAAATTTATTGTTTAACTCCAATACAATGCTTTGGGGTATGATTTTGATATAGCCTTTGATACGTAGCCTTTGGGAGAACATACTTTTGGATATTTATAGGAAATTTTATTGGTGGAGGATGAAATTCACTATGAAATACATGAATTTTTGGACTCTGATGTAATGGCAAGCATCGCTCTTTGGGTATTTGGCATAGGCAATTCTTGTGGAAGGAAAAATCACTACCTATATACAATGGAAATTTACTAGCATGTTAAGTCGCTGCTAGGAAAGGTTTTGGTTAACAGAAGGCAGACTGAAGTGAATCTCATCCACAAACTAGATGAGGTTAAGAACCTCATGCTATACATGGAAGGAATGTTGGCAAGGCTAGAGATGGAGTAACCTCCCATCACTCCAATTCCTCCTTCAATATTCTTATGAAGCTGAGGTTTTGTTGATCGTGCTAGATATCGCCAACATGTAACGGGATCTCCCCAATGTGAAGTCCCAATTAGACCTCACATCGTTTGGTGTAGGAGTCCCATCCAGCTGTATGGTCCAACCACCATTGGAAAGGTTTCAAAGTTATGCCTTGGTTACAATCACACAAAAGAGATCGGAACACATCTTTGGGAAATGAGTAAGGCTTGTTGAGACATCCAATGTAAGGTGCACAGGGGAATTTCCATGACTGGTAAAGGAAAACAAGCCTCCGGTTAGAAAATTAATAGTATTATCCTAAAGGGGGACCCAGGAACAAGAAGAAATTCTTTTTTATTACCTACATATTAGTCCACATAATAACAACAATAATGAAAACATGATAACATCTATTCAATAACAACCATATCTAAGTAACAAAATAGTTCATTAGCCTTAGTATGTATTTAACCAACACACATCGTAAACATAACAAGAATAGTCCTACTACATCCATGATAAATGCATGAAGAGATGTTAGATAATAGAGCTTTTTATTATGAATGAAAGATCCCAGGTACATTGTTACATAGATGAAACACTAGATCTAGTAGTGGAACATGAAGCCACAACTTGCTTCTCCAAAGAATTATCTATTTCCTATGCACTACAAGAGAAGCCAAGGCAAGACTCCAAGAATTCAAACCCTTATCTTAAGTTATTTGGAGTTATTTATAACTAATGAAAATGACCTTTTAGCTGCCCCATGAATCTTTAACTCCTACTACTTTTCATATTCTATACATGACTCTTTACATTCCATATGTGATTGTTCACATTCCACATGTATCTCTTATACTTCATTACATACCATTTATTACAAAAGACAAATTACATGTGAGACGATGGCTATATAAGAAAAAATTGATAATATGATAGTCTTATCAAATTGAGGAATTATTTGCTTCTTCATGGAGCTCATTGGTGATGTATGTGTGCCATGCTTTGAACTTGATTGAAATGACTTTCACTTGAACTGGAAAGTCCCCTACATAACACATATTCACCTTCAGTGCCTCTGTCAATATGGTCTTGGAGCTTGACTATAAATTATTCCATATTCATGAGAGCTTCATATGAGAATGACTGTTGCGATGGCATATTTCATAATAATTTCTTTGGTGATCTCTAAGCCTTCCTACACCAATGCTTGCTCAATCTATTGTATGTACAACCTAATCTCCTAGAAGATTATTTTACTGTCTTTCATTTCTTCAAGTGGTCCTAATGAGGGAATCTCATATTTCTGTGCTAGAGACTCAAAACCATTGTGAAATCGATTATAAGTGGAAATAGTGATAATCAAATTTTCTCCAAGACGCATGTAGTTTTAATGGCGGAGTCTTAGCTGAACTTTGTCTATCTCAACTATAATTTTGTCTTTTCTTTCTAAATGTTTCATAGCATCTAAATACTTAGAAACCCATACTTGAAGTTGTTCAATTGCTCTCTTTTCCACTTTCAAGAGTTTTACCACTTCTTATGCTTTCTTCAGAATGCCAACGAGAGGAGCCACCACTTGCTGTAGAAGTATCATCTCATTATATAACCATGACATGGTGTCCTCCATTCGCCTTGGTTCCTCCTATATAGATGACTATCATTCTACGGTGTTGAAGTTGTGTGAAGATAATCATTGATTCTCTACTGCAATATGCTCCATCTATTGCTTCACCATAGCTAGTTCTCTTCTTAATCTTACGGTTTCATTCAAAAAATATTCAAAGTTTTCCTCCCCTTTTGTAGCAAAAGAAACATTTTCTTCCATGATTTCCCTAGGATTTCTTATGGTGTTAGCAGTTATCACCTTCACTGTAGATATTGAGACTTGGTTATGAGGATCATTTTAGAAGTATCTTCATATTTGTTGCATGATCCTCTTCTTGTACTGATCAAACATGACATTTCACACATCCATGTATATGTCTTCACGTGGAGGTGTGATTCTTATTTCTCCAAATGGAAGATGACCACCCATAATAGGAGGTTCTTCTAGAGAACCTGGTTCATCAATATCCATGGGTTGGATGGTATCTCTTCCTCCAACTCTTATTCTATCTCTTGAGTCAATTGTTCTTCTTCTGGTCTCTGTGTTGCTTCTTCCTACTAGTACTACCTTTATTGTTATTCTTCTATTCTCTCCTTTCCTCTTCTTCTTCTTGTTGCTTCCTAAGAAAATCATCTCACTTCCTCTTCTCCTATTCTTCTACTTCTCTCCTTTCTTGTTCTGCTTGAATAGCTCCTGTGTTCAAAAGATCGACTTCCCATTTCCTGCTACTTTCTCCTATTGAATCATACTTGATCCTATTCCTAGGAGCTACACTCTTAGCTTGAGGGGTTAGTTGTTCTACCTCCTACACCTACATATCTTGAGCTTGTGGATCTTGAGGTGAACTCATCTCCATCCCTGAATGTGCCTTTCTAACTACATTGTACCATTTCTTCACATTCTCATATTTTGGGGCAGACATTGATGAATATCCCCAATTGAAATTGATCCTCTCACAATGTTTCATGCACACTTTCTTGGGATCATATCCATGAAATTATTTAGTTGTGAAGTGCAAGCAATCTAGATCTTGTATTTTTGTAGCTACCACCTTATGGATCTTTAGATTATACAATTTGATCCTCAAAGGGAAAGTATGCCAAGGGGCTTTATTCCTCTTATGAAGGACTCATGACAACGCCTTGTCCAACTGATATGATACTTGCTACATGGCCAATCTGTGATATATTATAGAGACTCCTTCACTTGATCGGTCATGCAAGGAGGATCGATCTCGAATATCATGTGGAATATAAACAAAAATAAGTGCTTAGCCAATATATCATATTCACCTATTAAGATTGATTATGATAACACTCTAGATTGGAAGTAAATTGGGAACTTGTTCTGAGGGGTCCAGTTCTAGTACATTCATGGGAAAGCATATCGTGTACAAATTCCAACTAAAAGAAATGAAAACATATAGAATTCCAATGCCTGATTCAGCCTCAAAGGATGCTTTTTCCTGCCCCACATGTCACCACAACTAAAATGACAATATATCTACCCAATTGAAGATCTTACCATGGGTAACCACCATATTGAGCAGATATATCTAGTTTTCCTCAAACACCTCAGTGTTCTTTCACCCATGTAACTAACAAGACATGGAAATAAGATATTGATATACATATCTGAGAATCCTATTTGAATAAACTACGAATGGGCGCTAGAAAAAATTAGTAGGCTCTCGACATTGAGATTTGATGATGTCGCTTGTGTCGAGGTCGGCCCATCTTATGTGGAAGTCATTATTTTCATATTTTGTGGGCCTAACCATCTTGTATCAAGTTTTCATGTCTTCTCCATAATAGGTGGTGAGCTAACTTCCACTTTCACTACGAAGCACAATATGAGAGTAATCCATATGTGTAATAATCCACTTAATCACTTCCACATTAGGGATGATTGGGAATCTACATGTGACGATGTCTATTTTGGATTGTTGATATTGATGTATACTTCCAATTCTTCCAAGTTCTCAGCAAACTATTTTTGCATGAATGTGTCTTTTATGCCACCCCATGTGACCTTAGTAGACTTATTTATGAAGCAATGTTTATCTGTATATGTGGAAATAGTTGTATTTGCCACTTCAACGGCTTCCTTAATGCTTGTATTTTAGGCTTCTTTAGAGGCCACTTTACATGTAGCAGAAGGCATGACTCCAACATATGATGAAAGAGTGACAATACTTGTAGCTCAAACACCTGTTTTAGGAAGCACACTCATGGTGACAAGATTATATTTATGAAATATCCTAATTATTGTATCAATATCTTAACAAATCAGATACAAGGGGCCATTTAGATGTCACTAAGAATGTAAATCGATCAATGACAACACATAGCCACATGCATGGGCATAAAATCTACATGAAAACAAGGAGGGCACACTTTCAAAGCATGAAGTTGGTTCAAGGGTCATTCGATGCTTTGTAATGTGCTCATGCACTCAAGAAAGAGAAGAAAAACCTAAAGGGAGTAAGGGTGTACTCTGAAAAGATGAAGGAATGATTCTTTGAACCTTCAGGCCTTTAAGGTGTGCTCATGCACTCAAAGAGACAGAGAGGGTGCACTGGTGCACTCTGAAGAAGTGAAGGGATGAAACTTCAGGCCTTCAAGCCTTCAAGGTGTGTTAATGCGCTCAAGGACAAGGAGGGCACCCTGGCACATGCTAAATAGATCAAGGGAAAGCATTCAAGCCTTTGGGGTGCACTCATGCACTCAATGAGGGCGTATTTCTTCATGACGAAGGAACCTCAAGAGGCAAACTTGTATTTTCTGGGCACAATTTTCTGAGTTGATCGGGCTTCGGGTTCCAGAAGTGAACTCTTCCAAGGAATGGCTCAAGGACAAGTTTAACAACATTATTTTATGATAGAAATGAGAAGAGAAATATCTACATTTTTTTATGGATGTTGTCACAGTCATGATTAGAATGTGAAGAGGAACATGCAGAATTTTAGCCTGTGACAACAAATTAATACGTGTAGCAACAATATTGAACAGAAATGCCAGTAAATAAACTTGAAAACAAAGAAACACCAAAAAGGAAAGCAAGATAGTCTTAGTTCTTCAAGCAGTTAAAAGCGAGCACGGGACTATAAACTAAACTACCCGGTTTTGAGGACAAGGCAGTGAGTAGACTACTTGAAAACTACTGAGGGTGTACCAGTTGAAGGTGCGCTTAGGACATTGTGCTATGAAGGAGGGTGTCATGCAACCCAACAAGAAAATGATTCTTGGAGTTAATATTCATGATTTGACGATTGGAAATCAGTTAAGAGGAGCGAGGAGGCAGAAATTAAGTAAAAAATATTTGAAGATTTGTCGCCAAAGCAGCATTTATTATCAGAATTTGGGGGGAACAGTCAGATTTGATTTCAAATCCCCCTATAAATTGAGCATGTTGGTCTAGAAGAGAACACTTTTCATTCTAAGAATTGTTGGAGCCTTTTTTTGTCTAACGCATATGAGTCGAGCATTCTGTGAAGAATTTGTGTTGCACCCCTCACTTGCGAATTGTTCAGAAGCAACCCAAGAGCTATTCATTGAAAGAATTCTTAGCACTAAGCTTGTCGAAGCTATGAGTTCGTGTGTTGTTGTTTCTGACATGCCAGGACCAAAATTTACAAGTATGGAAGCTCTAGCATTTGTGCTTACAGTGCCAAGATCACCTCAGTCGAAGCCCACCACTACAAAAGAAAAACAACCCACTGCAAATGTGAAGCACTCCGCAAAGGAAAAATAGAAGAAGCCAATCCCAGTGTGAATGTCGCTGAGAAAGAATTTGGAGGTGCAGAAGAAGGAGCAAAAGGGTAAAGAGTTGTAGCAAGTAGTGGACCTAGAGGAGGAAGAATTCCAGGGTATCAAGGATGTCGATGCCGAGGGGATGGAGCCTATGATGAGGCTTCCTAAGTATCTCCCTCCACCAAATGTAAAAACTAAAGTAACGAAGGATCTTGATTCAGAAAAATTTGTAATTTAGACACCTTTACTGCCTGAGCAGATCATTTTCGAAGGTCCTCAGCTAGCGTGCATTCTGTTGCATAAGATGGAGGATTGGTACCTCGCGGACCATGAAAAGATTTCGCACTTGGTTCCTCACAAGTATATACACAAGATTTACTATGATGACACAAGGGTTACAATGTTGGACCCCGTGAAGTGGGTAGAAGTCATGGTTGTTCAATCTGTTGTTAGTGCCACATTAACACCACTCCACCATCAACACAATATGTGTGCGCCAGATCCTCGCGTTGGTGCACGATGGGTGCCTATGGCCAGGTGAGCCTATCCCTATCACGGATATGTTTATCCATCAGATAACTAGTTTCTTGTACAAAGGGGTGAACCCTGCCAAAGAGTTTGGAGGAAAACCCAGAGAAAAAGAGTTGGCAGATAGGATGAAGAAAGAATTAGTCTGATCAAAAAGTCACGAGGATACTCTATCACATCCATCTCATACCCAACAGTACAGTTGGATTCCCAAATTATAGTAGGCAAATTAATGAGAAAATGTCACGCGGATGAAGTTTCATCGTTGGTCATCTCGCTTGCAGCTCAGTGCGTGAAGGGTGTACAATACAACTAGGCCAAGTATCTTTTCCAAGAGTTCCTCACAAACTGCAAAGAATCCCAAGAAGATAGCAATCCATTTCATTATTATTGGCTTTTATTATCTATTATATTAGTTGCATGGAGGTTAACGGAGGACAACCAATTTCCTCTGCACAAGGATGAATTGCCCGAGGCCACAAGGTTTGCCTTGCTCTAGGCCACAAAGGATGCGACATGCATTAAAGAAACAAATATTTTATGGGTCCAAATGGAGATGGACCTTCAAATGGTAATCAATCAGCCATTGAGGTTGCCCCCAACCTTGTTTGGGTAGTTAACAGCCTATGCGGAGTTCAAGGCTGATTTTCACAATGTCTCAATCGGTGCGCAAAAGGACCCAGAAGGAACGTGGCATGTACTGCCTTATTTAGTGTCTGAGATGAATGTGCAGGAGTCATAGGATATTGGCCACTAGAGTGGCGTGATCCTACAATGTTGAAGGTGGGAACCAGTAAAGGCGCAAAGATCTCTATTGCGCAGAAACGGAAGGAAGCCAATAAGAAAGTTGTGAACACATATTTCATTAAATTTGTAAATATTTTATTACAAGGAAAATTACTAGAATTGAGATTTTTGGTTATTTTGAAATTCTATATCCACCATTTAATTCCAAATTTAATGAAATATGTGTTTGTGCACACATTAGCTGAGAAAAAGAAGAAGGAGGCTGCTAAGGTAGCTACAAAGAAGGCACGAATAGAGGAGGAGTGCGCTACTAAAGAGAAGGTAGACAAGGAACAGAAGGATGCTGAAAAGAGTGAGAATTTTACTTCGCACCACACTGATGAAGAGGAACTTTCAGAGCAGGGAGGAGGAAGCAATGAAGAGTAGAGCACTCCATTCATTTTGAATAAATGCAAAAAAGAACAGACATGCGGCCAACGAAAGAAAAATAAGCCTGACAAGAAGACACAACTGGATCGCATGGTGCTAATAGAAAGCAATCTCGATGAGACTGGAGACAAGATATGGGACACAACAACAAAGATGTTGCAACAATTTGAGTAATAATACACGCAGACACAAGGAAGCATCCAGAATGATCTGCGCGAGCTGCAGATCCAGGAGAACAGGATTCAGGTGGATGTCAGAAAGGCAAGCGACATGCAAGCAAGCCTGACGCAGGTCTGTAGCACTGTTGTGGAGATAGAATGGCCTCTAGATCTTAGAGTCTTTCCTTTACCAAAGGGGTTGGTCCACGTGGAATTGGGCGAGGATCGCGTAGTGCTCCACACAATAGAAGATATGAGACTGAACCTTGCCACGTTGTCGCTTTAGTCTCTTCATGTGCTACATCAAGGTGTCTCAGATGAGTTGAGGATCAAAGAACGACGCGTGCTCATTGTTGTTAGTGAGTTTAAATTCAACAATGAGCAGTTATTTGCAGAAAAAACTCATGCATTGAAGGAACAGGAGGAGTTGCGAACAGAACACCAGAACCTCGTCATAGTAATTTGTTAGAAAAATATATATTACAAAGCAATGGAACACATAAAATGTATTGCAGAAACATAAACATAGAAAACACATAAAACAAGAGAGACACAGATATATGTGGTTCACCCAATTTGGGCTATTTCCATGGAGAAACAGTTAGTCCTTCCTTTTCTATTATCCAGCAAACTGAAGAGATACAACCTACAACAGATCCATTGTAATTCTCTCTTCACACTCACACAATCTCCTCTCTCTTTCTCACTCAAAATACAGATCTACATAGACACAATATAATTCCCTCACATATAGTGAGGGGTTGCCTTCTAGGGAAAAAAACCCTAAATTAAACATAACTTCTACCGTTATATCTCTGCCTAATGAACGGCCTAGATTGACTATGAAATGACAACATTTTACAAGGCAATTTTACATCTATTTTTAGCTTCGGGGGCACTACCCCCAATCCTCACCAAGGGGGGCTCCCAAAGATTGTAGCCACCCCCCAGACCCCCCTTGCAATGCAAATATTATAGGTGGCATTGCCACTAGATAACGAAATGGGGTCCAATGTGGTGATACCTCTGAATAAAGAAGATAATAAGGCTCCACACCCAACAATCTCCCACTTGGAGATTGATTATAGAAACTCCACCACTGCTTCATTTGTTGGACAATGACTCCACTTTGGACCTGGTCGTTTCTCATCTTCATCATCATACTTGAAGACCAATTGAAACCGAAAAAAATCTTAATTTCTCCCTGGTTACAAGTTGTGTTAACATATTTGCAGGATTCTAGCTAGTGTGTATCTTTTCCAGCTTCAACTATCCATCTTCCAACACTGACCGTATGAAATGATACTTGAGTTGTATATGTTTTTTCTTGTAATGAAATGTAGAGTTCTTTGCAAGATGTATGGCACTCTAGCTGTCACTATATAACCTGCCCAACTCCTGCTTCTTACCCAATTCATCCAGAAACCTTTGTAACCAAATCATTTCCTTACTAACCTCTATAGCAACAACATACTCTGCTTCTGTTGTTGAGAGTGCAACAACACTTTGCAATTTTGAGACCCAACTGACAGTTTTTCCACCTACAGTAAACACATACCCTGTGGTGGTGCTCCTGTTATCTCTATCACCCACCATATCTGCATCAACATATCCCTATAGAGAAATGCTTGAACCACCAAAGCAAAATTCTTTATTTGTGGTACCTCTCAAATACCTGAGAATCCATTTCACTTCCATCCAATGTTCTTTGCCTAGATTGTTCATGTACCTGCTTACAACTCCCACTGCATGTGCAATATCAAGCCTAGTGCAAACCATTTCATACATTAAGCTTCCAACCGTTGATGCATATGGAAATTTAGACATATAATCCATTTCAACCTGAGCCTTGGGACACATTTCCTTACTTAATTTGAAATGGCTAGACAAAGGTATACTAACTATTTTTGCATTCTGCATATTAAACCTTTTCAACGCCTTTCGTATGTACTCACTCTGAGACAATGTTAATTTGTGATTCTTCCTGTCTCTAGTTATTCTCATACCAAGGATTTGTTTTGCAGCACCCAAATCCTTCATTACAAATGAGTTTGCCAATTTTCATTTGAGCAAATTTATTTCCTGCATGTTAGAACCTGCAACAAGCATGTCATCTACATGCAATAACAATATAATATAGCTGCCATCATTTTGCCTTTTGAGATAAACACAATGATCAATGTGACATCTAGTATAACCTTGTTCAGACATAAACCTGTCAAATTTTATATACCACTACCTTGGAGCCTATTTTAAGCCATACAAGCTCTTCTTCAACCTGCACACTAGTTTATCCTTCCCTTTTACCTCATATCCTTGTGGTTGTTGTATATATATATCTTCCTCCAAATCCCCATGGAGAAAGGTTGTCTTTACATCTAACTGCTCAAAATGCAAATCTTTAGCTGCTACTAGACTTAAAATAGTTCTAATTGAAGTCATTTTAACAACAGGAGAAAATATCTCATCAAAGTCTATACCCTTTTTCTGTGCAAACTCCTTCACCACAAGTCTAGCTTTATACCTTTTTCTACCTCCATCTTCTTCCTTCAACCTGTAAACCCATTTATTTTGTAATGTTGTTTTACCTGCAAGCAACCTGACTAAGTCCCAAGTCTGGTTATGTGCTAAGGAGTCCATCTCTTCTTTCATGGCCTACTCCCACTTCTTCCTAGTTTCTACCTACATTGCTTCTTCATAACATTCTGGTTCGCCAGAATTAGTAAACAATACATAATATAATGAAGGAGAGTATCGTTCCGGGGTATACTTATCCTAGTAGATCTTCTAACACCACTTTCAGGTGTTTGAGGTTCTTGTTACTTTTGTGGTTGTTGTTTTTGTTCTAGCTATTGATCATTATGATTTTCAAGCACCTTCACTTTTTCTGTGATCTCATCAAGCACTGTGTATTCTCTGTTTTCTTTCTCCTGTTTATTTTCCTGCATATGATCCTTATACAAAACCTTTTCATTGAATATGACATCTCTACTCCTAATGATTTTGTGTTTTCCATAATCATAAAAATGATAAGCAAAATCATTAACACCATATCCAATAAAGGTACATTTCTTTTATATTTCCTCAAGCTTTGTTATATTTTCTTTATTAATGTGGACAAATGCTTCACAACCAAAAGTCTTTAGAAATGAGTAGTTTACCTTCTTAACTGTCCATGCCTCCTCTGGAATACCACCATCCAAGGAACTTGAGGGCCCTCTGTTTATTAGATAAACAACAGTATCTACAGCATCTGCCCAAAATTGTAAAGGCAATCCTGCATGCAATCTCATGCACCTTGCATGCTCCATGATTGTCCTATTCATCCTTTCTGATACACCATTTTCTTGTGGTGTTCCTGGAACTATCTTCTTTCTGCGAATTCCATTCTCTGAAGAGTACCTATCAAACTCTTTGCTGCAATATTCACCTCCATTATCTGATCTGAGACACTTCAACCTTTTTCCTGTCTCATTTTCAACCAAAGCTTTCCATTTCTTGAAAGTATCAAATACACAAGATTTATTTCAAATACGATAAATCTAGGTTTTTCTCGTTGCATCATCAATAAAAGTAACATAATAACGAGATCCACCGAGAGATGATACCTAAGCAGGTCCCTATACATCTGTATGCACAAGCTCTAAATATTTTTCTCTTCTTTTCTTTCCCAACTTGGAAGAATCTGACTCTCTTTTGTTTTCCATAAACACAATTCTCATAGAATTTTAAATAAACATACTTCAAACCTAGCAATAAATTTCTTGAGTGAAGAATTTGCATCCCCTTCTCACTCATGTTCCCAAGCCTATGATGCCACAATGTTGTATATTCTCCTTTAGAGATTAAAGCATTAATATAACTAAAAATACCATTGCATAAATACAATGTAACAACCTTTTCTCCTTTTGCTATTACCAAGGCTCCTTTAGTGACCTTCCAAGTTTTATCTGTAAAAGTAGTTACACAACCTTCACCTCCCAACTGTCGTGTTGAAATCATATTTTTCTTTAGATCTGGAACATGCCTTACCTCCTTCAGTAGCCATTGATTTCCATTCTGCTATTTTATGAAAATTGTACCCATTCCAATGATTTTACAGGGTTTATCATCATCCAATCGTACCTGTCCAAAATCTCCTTGAACATAATCATGAAATTGTTTCCTATAAGGTGTGGCATGGAATGAGGCCCCCGAATCTACCACCCAGGCATCAATAATATTTTCTAATGAAAGAATCAAAGCATATTGCAACACATCACCTATCACATTTGCTTCATGATTGTTTTCTTGTTGTGCATCTCCTTCTTTTCCCTTCCGAGACTTGCAGTATTTCTTCACATGTCCTTCCTTACCGCATTTCTAGCATGTTGGGGATGGGATCCCCCAAGGGAAGTGTTGGGGCTTAGAGCCCAGATTTTGGTCAATTTTGTAATTCCAAGGTAAAGACTCTGCATTTTGTGGGCACGGAGCGCGTAGTTTGTTAAAGAACCATAGGGTTGTCCACCCTTATTTTGTTATTGTAGTGTCGGTTGTAGAAGATCTACCCATGGTCTGCGGACCATGGGATTGTATAAATAGAGTGAGGCTCTAAGTAGCTAAGCTAATCTAATAAAATATGAAGAAGATATGATTTATGCGAGATAGCTCTGAACTGTAAAGTCTAGTTTTGGGTCGTAGAGTAGGAAGAGGCTCTGTAGCTGAGTGCACAGAGGCCTAGTAGTCCACAGCTGAGTGCGTGGAACCCTACAACTGAGTGCACAGGGTGAGTTGAGTTTGTAAGTAGTTGGAATTAATAAAGAGAAGTTCCTGCCATTTCTATGTATTTATTTCATGTTTATGCATCTATTATCTTGGGTATAAATTTCACTTCTAATGCTTATATGATGCACGAATGTGTATAATTGTATTGATTAAGTGAACGCATGTAGGAAGATCTGTTTACACTAAGATAATTAAGATATGTCACTAAGATAATAAGATACTTAGTCTAATTTGGGAAATAGCGCAATTCGTTGATGTAGCAGCGCGAAGGGACTTAAGCCCCTGGTTAGGGTTGTGCGAAAGTCGATTATAATAAATAGCAAAGGTACTAAAGGGTAGAATAATGCGTGAAGTGACCTGTGTGAAGGCATGTCTAGTTGGACTAAACCGACATCACAGACATCTCAACGGTGTGGAAACTTGGTTCCAGCATCCCCCCATACTGCTTTGGGTGAGACTTTAGTCTCTGCTCTGCGAGCTGATGCCGAAATAGCCAGTAGTGTAGGGATTTGTTTGGCTAAATAATTCTGAACCTAGGTCAGGCCACCATAAGCCAACTAATGGTTCTGTTGTTGGGACTGGAATCTGCATAATAGATGTGTGATGTCGTATCATTGGAATAAAATTAAGAAAGAAATCGAAGGCTGGTTGGACAGAAGAATTCACAAGTTCGTGGCACAGGAGAACAGAAACCCGCAATTGTTAAAAGAAGAGTGGCTAGACAACTACATGTATACAGAGATCCACGAAATATTTTTCGCGTCCTTCCCTACTGAGCTATATGATTGGATTGTGAAGCTAGTAGATAGCCAAGGAAGGTGGAAACTTGATGGTCCTATTGTGTGGACCCCAAAGCTAGTGCAAAGGCTGGAAGCATCGGAGGATAAGATCACGCACGTCGTTGATCATTGGCTCAATCAAATTATGGGATAGTTTGTTACTGAGTTCGCGGTCGACACCTTAGTCAACTACAGCGAGGCAGAGCGATGCTTTCTCAAAGGACCATGAGGTAAGTACGTAAAGTCTTTGAATACTTAGATTAAAATGATGTTGTACGAAAAGTGAGTTATGTAGTTACCTTGATGTTTGGGGCTACGCAAACTGGAATGGTTTATAGGATCGAAGGAAGTAAGGGTCTAGAAAATAGCCCCTTGATTTCACCTCTGCGAGGGGACGAGGAAGAGCTTGCGAAGGTTTCTCCGCGAAGTGTTATTCAGCTGATAAGACAAAGAATTCCATGAATACCACCTCCACCCACACCATCACCTACTTCATTGCCATCACCTCCATCTTCACCTGTACCAACTCCACCACCACCGCGATTCAATATGGCCAGCATAGTGAAGTTGCCTGTGTTCAAAGGTTTGGGAAATGAGGATCCGGACCAATTTTGGTTCGTTGTAAGGGCTGTATGGGAAGTGCAAGGTGTTACAGATGACCATATAAAGAAAGTAACACTGGTTAGCGCTCTGCAGGATCGCTCAATGACCTGGTATATTAAGTATTCCAACGATAACCTGAATGCGAGAGTTGCGGATATTCAAACAACGCTAAATAGAGAATTTAGCAGGCCTAAGTCTGAAGTGCATTTGATCACTGGATTTAAACAGTTTAAAATGATACCAGGAAAGACTCCTTGGGAGCTGGCTCAGAGGCTGAAATGTATGATTCACAAAGCCAATATGAATCTGATGGATGGAAAACATCACAAGTGGTTGTAGCTTCGCTACTACCATATTTAAGCAGTGTGCTATCACAATAGAGGATAACAACTCAAGAAGAGTCTTTTGAGATTGCCATGAGGCTTCATGAGACCCTAATGCAAGATCCTAACGTAGGAGTTTAGCAGATCCACAAGCAGCTAAAGAATTTGTGCCTTGAGATGCAGAGTCTAAAACAGGACAAGACAGTTCAGCCATAAGTGCATGAAGAAGTATGGTGTGTAAAATGCAAGGGTCAGGGTCATGACAAAGACCATTGCCCGATTTTTACAAATTACCTAGCAAGAGGAGGATCGATGCCTTTAAGGCCGGAAGCTCAAGAAGGACCTAGTATAGCGCCTTCTTTGTGGTGCGTGATCTGTTAAATCGCTGGAAAACATGCCACGAACAATTTTCACTTGTTACAGAAGTATAAGTAAACTTCACAATAGTTGTTCTGCAACTTTTGTAGGTCAGTGGGACATGACAAGCTTGGAGAAGTTATGAGTTGATAATGGATAGAACGCCCACCAACAGGGTTCAGGCCGAAATGCGACCCCTTAACCAGAATGCAGGAATGGCGCAAATAGGATTTCAAGGGAGCGGAAGAGGCCAAGGTGGAGGAGGACCTGGTAGAGGCCACAAACAGTTGATTTATGACAATTGCAGAGGGCTAGGACACTGCCTGTGAGTGAACGAATCCAACGTGCCCGTCGTGCAAACACGAAGGTTGTTTGAACATGAGACAGAAGATTGTCCTATACTAATAGCGGGATATGTGACAAAGGAGCTCTACCACCTCCCCCAAATCAGAACCTGCAGATGATGAGGTCTAAGCCACGTGAGGAAGACCATAATGTAAACATTGTGCTCCGAAGTGGAATCGCAATGGGAGATGACAAGGGAAAACAGCCAGAAGATAGTACTTGGGTTCACAAAGCTCTAGCGAAGGAAGTTGAGTTTAATTTGGAGCGCACTCATAAAACCTTCATGGAAGCTAAGAAGAGCTTTGTTGATGCCTCCACTTCAGGAAGAAAAGATAAACAGGCACCGGAAATGGACCCATCCATGCGAACAACTTTCCTTGTAACATGTATGAAGTTAATGCGCGATAGTAAGTCTGTGAAAGGGTTACAAGAACTCATCAACAGATGCACTGGGACCGCACGAGGAGAACAATGCATATTCTGAAAGATCAGAAAACATAAAATAAGGACGGGACAAGAAATGAGACTAACCGCGCAGATCGGAGAATATGAAATGGATCAATTCATTCTAGATTTGGGATCAAATGTGAATATTCTGCTAAAACAGACATGGGAGCGAATAGGGAGACTTGCGCTACAATGGTATTCAATTTAGCTAAGGATGGTGAACCAGTAGAAAATAATACCCATGGGGCAACTGCAGGGAATAACTGTTGATATTGAGGGAGCAAGCGCGCTTGCAACTTTTGAAGTGATAGAGATTGTTGACGACAACAATTCCTACCCCGCGCTCTTAATTGACTGGGCTACTGACATGAATGGGTTAATTAATCTAAAGAAGTGGAAAATGATATTTGAGAAGAAGTCACTGCGTGTAATTGTACCCCTGGGCCCTGCTAAAGGATCGCGCTATACAGAGCCGGTCCATCACTATGAGAGTGATGATGATTTGGACTACATCTATAAGATAGCAGCACAAGACTGAGACTGGGAGAATCCCACCATAGATGGAAGGATTACATGGGAGTTCGAAAGCTCCTGCACTTCGGATATTGATGAGGAAATAGAACGCTAGCAGAATCAGTTATGTTATCACTTAGAACTAAAAGTTTGATGCATATAATTGCTTGTCCTAGTTTGATGACAAAGGTCTGTGTTAAATTTGGTTTTATTTTATTTTTCTCACTTAGGATTTGGAGTTTTAAAGGTTTTTAACTTAGATCATACTCCACTCCTATTGGTTCTCCTCCACCCATCATTATTCCATAGTCATGTCTTGTCTATGCCAAGTCACCGTGTCTTTTAGTGATTTCGCAGCGCAATCTTATTTGCCCATTTCACAGCGCAATCATGGTCTAGTAGTTTCGCAGCGCGTCATGATTAAGCAGTTTCGCAGCATCATTAAAAAATATAACTAACAGCGCTGCGAAATCATGGATTCGTGCATTTCGCAGCAAATCTTTCCCGAAATGTCAAGTCCGTAGGTGAGTCAGCATTTGTGTCTACTCATGTCAGTCTGCGTACCTCTTGTATCATGTCTAAACGTTCATTTGCCACTACTCCACCAATAGAATGTTGATATGCACAGAAATATCATTCCCAAGAGATTTTACTGTGCATAGTCCTTAATGATGGTCGTGAGTGTTGCATGAGTGACCAATCATGTTTCAATTTGAATTTCAGGTGAGGCTGATTTCAGGCGAGGCTGATTTCAAGCGAGGCTGATTTCAAGTGAGCCTGATTACAAATGAGGCTGAATAAAGAAAGGAGGAGCTGAATCACCATCTCAACCGAAGCTGTTAGAATTTGGCTGTGAAGATCTCAAAGGAAAATGGAGAGAAAAGAGCACAGATCCGGTAAATGTCAGAGGAATGAACTTGAAGGCCTAGACATAACGTTGAGGGATGAAGGCGTGAAGAAAGCGTTCAAAGATGCCGGGTGCTGGAAATTTTGTAAAAAGCTACAAGGAGGGTATGCACAGGTAACTAAGGAATTTGCGCTAAATTTCACTGGTTTGAATTCAAAGGTAGCCATGTTAGAAATACAGGTTTCTCCAAAAGCAATAGCTGCTGTAACCGAGATCCCAAGAGGACGGGAAGGATGGTTCAAAAATTTTAAATTTGATATGAATCCTTGTAAGGAGTTTTTAAAAGAGGCATATGTGAATGAAGATTTAACAAAAGCAGTGCCCAGACATTATGTCAAGGAACATTATGCTCTTCTTCTCACCTGCATACAGAAATATTTAACCTGTGAAGGAAGGTACAATAAGGTTTATTCTTATCATTTTAAACTGCTCTTGCATTTCACCAGGAAAGTCTCCATAGACATTCCTTTTTATTTATTTCGCAGTTTGAGTAAGATGTGTGACAAGGTGCAGCTGAGGAAAGAGGACTGTGAAACCTCTTTATTTCATCATGGTTTGATTAAGTTGCTAGTTTTAGATGGCCTCAAAAAGATAGGCAGAGAATGGAATTCATTTATTTTCATGGCTGGATTCCAAAGTAAGACTGGTCTTACTCCACAACCAGCCAGAGAGTTCACCATAGCTGAGCTTCAAAGGGAAGTAAGAACTAAAAAGCAAACCAAGCCACAGCTACCAAAACCAGTGAAGCCACTAATCATTCAAGAACAACCTCAGCAATCGACAAAGGAAAAGACTCCGGGTAAGAAGACTGTACCTGAAGCAAGCAAATCTGAAGCAGTCTCAAGGGTAAGGACAAGAAGTCAAATAAATAAGGAAAAAGGTAAAGCTATAGCTATTGAAGAGATCCTTGTATCTAAGGCAAGCTTGAACGATTTATTACAGGCCATCGAATTAGAACAGTCTAAACCAATTCAAATTGATTTGACACAGTCACCGCAAGAAAGTGCTAAGAAAACCAAGGCCTCAAAAAGGCTTAAATTTGATGAGCCAGCTCAGGAGTTTATTTTTAAACCTAGAAGACCTATGACAAGAAAGTTCCAGCAAGCACAGGAAGCACTGCCCAGAACAGAGGAAACAGGGGAAGGGACACAACCTGGGCAAAAGAGCAGCACAAATAAAATAGCCATCACATCTCAAGGAGATTATGTGGCAGCCATGAAGAGCCAAATAGAAGTAGCAGAAGAGGAGATTAACCAACTGAAGAAAGCTGCTAGAGATCTGAAGGCAGAGCTAAGCCGGCTACCTACTAAATGAATTTTCTTTGCAGGAAAGGTTTTGTTCCAATTTTTTGTTAATTTTGCTTAGCCTTATTATTCTGGAGACATGTAAACCCCTGCTACACATATGAAACATCAAACGAAGTTTTTGGCAATCAATGATTAGGGTGATAAAGGTCTCGGGTCAAAAAGCAAGCTGTTTCAAATAAAACAGCAGTTTCGTAGCGCGCTACGAAACTGCTGTAGGTGATGATTTTAACGCAGAACAAGAAGTTTGATATTATGAGCGGGAATTTTGAAAGAGAGACACATGTCCATCGTTACAGCCTACAGCACATCAAAAACATGGTAGCGTTCCATACCTTAGATTATTAAAGACTAAGAAACATGCTGTTATATATTTGATCAAATTAATGAAAACAGAAGCCGAGAAGCAGGGGACATCTCCTAATACTACGGGGCAGTAAAGGATTCAGCGTTCAAGGTCAATATGGCGTATTTAATATCCAACTCAGACAAATCTAAAGAGGACCGGGTGTCAAGGAACAAGAAGAAGCCACCATTGCATGGAAAGTGGAATTAGAGTCTTAGTTAATTTCGAACTCTTTAAAATTCAAGTCAGCACTTTATTGTATTCAATAGTCAGTTAAATAGCTGATAGGTGTCATTAGAGATAAGGATCGAGTTATTAAATTCCCCTCATGCTGGAGGAGGAAACTCGAATTAGTTAGAATAAGGATTCTATATATAGCTGAAACAGCAATGTATGAGGGTTGGAAACTTTGTAACAGAAGTACTGTTTTAGCTTATGTAAAGACCATTTTCAGTAATATAAGTTATCTGTTTTTCTTCTCAGGATTCATGAAGGATTTCCATGTTCAGAATGTGTGATTTGTTTTTTCCTTAATGTCTTTTTACAGTTGCATGGATGCATAATCACTCAGAATTCACTGATTGTGCTCTGACTTCCTGTATGCATGTATGAATTGTGGTTTTATGTGAGTTGTGTTCTGAACATCTAAATGCTAAGTGCCCTGACTTCTATGAAAAGGTAGTATCACTATTTACTGAAGTATGATTGACTCCATAGGCCCAATGGAAACTTATGTAATGTTTATCTAGCCATTAAATTTGTTAATGTTATCCCACAAGAGTTAGCCATCTTATTTTAAGTCAAAATCAATAACCCTTTGAGAGAGCCCTCCCAGGCTAAGGAGGCTAAGCCTTAGTCAAAAGATTGGTTTGAAATAGTTACTTGAAGTCTTCCTGGTCTGCAGCCTTCCAGGGTCTGATTTTGAGATAACAACTTGGAAACTTCCATGGAATGGTGGCAAACTACTTTCCATCCAAGGAGATTCAAAGCCAAACCATCCTCACTTAACTTGGAGTCAGTTTGGTGAATGGGTTGGACAGAACCTTCGGAGGTTTGATTAGTTCAAAACTTTGCCCAAAATGGTTGGTGCGATTGCGACTCTGGGACAAAGCGCTAATGGCGCGCCCTTTCAATAGGATTTTCCCCATTGGCGCGGGCATAACACAGGGCACCAGCGCTAATGAAAAAAGGGTTGTTTTTAAGGGCAATGAGCAGGAGATGTCTTAAGGGAATATGAAGCTCATGTTTAGAGGTGAATAAGGCAAGTGATTTCAAGTCTTGTCACTTCTCATAAGCCCCGGAATGTGTCCTCCGAGATGCGGGAGAGGGGAAACAGGGACTGTGACAAACGGTGACAAATTACTGTGTAACAGATGCCCCCTAAAGCATGAGGCCCGAGAGAGAGAGGGGTGAAGTGCTTTACAAGAACATGTGTGACTGAAACACTGCCGCTGGAGAACCTGTGAAAAGAAGTACAACTGATATCCCAAGTGCATGATATATATGTGTTATGGGTGCAGCCATCC
>APFE030575501.1:0-12809 GCA_000404065.3 Pinus taeda
AATAAATTTGGCCAAGAACCCAAAGTTCCATGATCGAACAAAGCACATCAATACTAAATATCATCTAATCCGACATCATGTTGAGGCCAAAACAATCCATCTTCGTCATTGTTCCACAAATGAGAAAATTGCAGACATCTTCACCAAAGCGCTTGGAAGAGAAAAGCTTGAAAGATTCAGAATGATGCTTAGACTCACCAACATCCCTTCAGATTAAGGGGGGGGATGTTGACACCTAATCCTCACGATTGAGTGAATTCATGTAAATAATTAAATTAGGAATGTGAACAATCATCAGGAGATGAACTGAACAGTCACACCCTTTTGTATATAACAATAACATACTTGATGGAATAATACGAATCAGTTTTTTCTGCCTAATGGAGTTACTGTCTAGCCTGACAAAAGTATTCAAGAAACTATTTGAGTTTCATGACCATCATTTTTCCCTTGAAAAAATATACAAGATAAAAGAATAAATTTATTTCTCTTTTTTCCTAAGAAAGAGGTATGATACCAATTACAGTGTACCTTCAATGTAGAAACATAAATAAGATCTTAATTTGAGAATAACACAATAGATCCATAAAATAGAAATCATGGAAATAAACACAAGAATGTAGAGAATACAACACCATTAATCATTTCTTATGCAAGGAATCACTTGACAAACCAGGCTTGCTACAATAAAAAACTCAATGTCCTACATCTCAATAAAATGGTTTTTATCTATATTTATATTTCTTCATGAGTAACCTTAAGGGTTTTATGCCAATTATCCCTTATTATTATATTCATTTCATTTAACTACCTAGTAAACCTATTTATTCCCACTAACTATTAAGTGGTCATGTTATTAGTCGCCAACTACTAATTGGGTATTTTTATTACCATGCAACTACCAAGTGGATCTATTCTATGATTATGACCATATTAAATTTATTATTTGTCTTAGGTACCTCCCTAGGCACCCCATATTATCCCTCTTAAGCACATTACACACACACACACCCCATATTATGGTAATAATATTCAATTTTTTCTTCTTCTTCTTCTTTGCAATATGGACTTCAACTTTTTGTTTTGTTTTGTTTAAGAGTGTTATACATGGAAGTGACAAAAGTCTCCCTCCTAAGCTACAAAGTGCACATAACTTCTCTTAATGTGAAAAAATGTCACTTTATCACCTAACTTACCACCTAGATTATCACCAAAATCACAAAAGGTACTAAAAATGAGAAATTCAAATTGCATTGTTCTAGTGATAATTTTGATGGCATCTTCTATAAAATATTATAGTGTATGGTGCATAAAAAGTTTGAAATAGTGCAATGAAAATGAATGCAATTATGATGCATCTAAAAATATTCAAGTGTAGATATCATTATACTCTTCAAGAAAGGTATTCTTTAAAACTAACTATAAAACCCACATATCATCTAATAATCCATAACCCTACTAAGTTGTTAGTTGGTAACCAAACCCACATTTACTCTAGCTAGAAGTAGGGGAACATGGCATAACTCCACCAAGATGACAATGAATTGTATTCTTTCCTTGCACTATTTGGAAGTGGACCACCATGTCATCCACCTTAATTTCTTATTTAACTCACATTTATTATCATGCATCCTAACCAAATCACACATAAATGGATAGAGTGACTCTGTGAGGGCATTAATTAGCACGTTAATTCATTTACATTATTTGGCAATGGAGCAATGCTCTTTCAAAATATACTTACTAAATACCAATCCTTGATGGGTACCTTATTCTCATGTTCACTTAGCCCAACGCCTAACAACTTTCACACATTTTTTCTTTATTTCAATTTTTTTTTCTAACTAGGCTAATCCGAGGATGTTGCCAACCCCAATGTTGGATGGAAGAATGATTCTCCCATCAATGCAATGTTATCACTAGGATTGCGTGAGGCTTGGTCAATTTTTATCCCACACAATTAGTTTCAACCCTCAATTCCTCCCCATGAGATTTGAACCTAAGACCCAATGGGGACCAAACCCCACATTAACCAAGTAGTCTACTTACGAATTTTTTTTTTTTTTAAAATGTCACACCTTGCATACTAATCCATGCAAGAGTTGACGATCGATCCCTCCTATACTTAATCTCAAAAAAGCCATACCCTTTAGGTCCTAACATTTTCCCTAAAGACTAGCATCCATTACACATATAACTTGTACTTCTTGATCACATGCACATAGCATTTCAAAAGAGTTACATCTGATTTAAGACGTAATTAACCTTAATTTGTGTAGCTATTCTCTATAACCCCTTATAGAACCTCTTTAATCATTGTACTGGCTCTTCTTTTTCCTTTTAATTTCCCACTAGATGAAATTTTTTCGCAAAAGAAAATTTTGCATTTTTGCATAGTTGGACAGTGTTAAACTTGATGCTATGTCAACCATAGATTTATAATGCTCACAACTCCTCAATTATGCATCTTTGTGACAATTACACTCTACAAGGAGGTTCTGGTGATAAGATTTCACATTCCTTTACAAACTTGAGTGCTCCTACCTTTCGAAAGATACACGTATGACTTCAATAAAGTCTAACTATTCTACATATTGATTTTTTTCATTGGAATTCGATGATACATTTTTTTGTGAGATCGTAGTGTTTTGTTGTTTAAAATGTGTTTTTGAATGCGTAAATGGATTCAATGCCATGAAAAATCATTTAAACACATGGTTTATGTATATTTCACATCTTAAACTTGTGATTACAACAATTCCTTATCAGATTTTGAGAAAAATTAACTAGAAAATAACTCAAATATTATGAAATATATATATATTTATTTATTTATTTATATTAAATGCAACTATGACTTTTATTAATTATTTAAAAACTATATTTTTAAATCTTTTATTAAAAAATTATTATTTAATACACAATAGTAAATATTTTTTTTTATTTCAAATCTATGTTGGAAAGAGCAACAAATACATTCATTAGTCCAGTTTATAAAATTAGAGTTCAAGCCCTATAATACAAAAAATTCATGCTCTGCAAGCTCAAGCTCACATCAAAAACCTATGTAATTCATCCCAAAACCACGAGGGCTGAATGTATGTACCTTCCAAAATAATGTAGTAAAAGACACAATTTGACTACCATGGGCTAAACTAATTTGGAAAGCCTCCATCCCCACTTACCCCCTCCACTTTTTCTTCCCCAGCTACATAAAATCACATACTCAACACTTTTAAAAATAAAAATAAAAATTGTAATGAGAATATTATATATTTAAACAACTTTACGAAAAAAAAATTTCAAAACGTTCTCTATATGAATATGGACCTTTACTTAGAAAGCACCCAAGAATAATGTTCAAATAAAATTCTTACTTCTTCTTAAAAATACCCCTTACTATATAGACCTTTACTTAAAAAACACCAAACAATAATGTTCAAATAAAATTCTTACTTCTTCTTAAAAATACCCCTTACTTTTATTGGGTTGCTCGAAAGTAACTAGAACCCACATGGAATTTTAAAAAATGATAGCAAGAGGGATATCTACACGTATTTCAAATCTGAATTCCATTGATAGTCAAGATTCTGATTGTCGATGAACTTTGTTTAGGTTTATTGAAAATAAAGATATTATTCCCGTCTTTAATGGATTTGATTTTTGAAAAAGAAAAAAATATTTTAAGAAACGCCGAGTCACGTGACACGTGACACTTTCCTTTTTTATTTTTTAAAGTTATAATATAAAAGTAATAACTAATAAATTTAGTATAAGTTTTTAAATATATTCACTTTGTTTTAAATTTAGTATCAGTTTTTAAATATATTCACTTTGTTTTAAATTTAGTATAAGTCTTTAAATATATTCACTTTGTTTTCGTGTTCACGTGATTACATTATTAGAAATGAATGTGGAAACAAGAAAACTGATTAGATAAAAATTAAAGAATTTGTTGTAATTAAGAGTTTTAATGATGATGTTTGATGGAAAAGATATTACTAAATTTAAAAATAATACATATCAGTAAAAACATAATTTTATTATAGAGATTAAGGATAGTTATTATCATTAATTTTAAGAAAGCTATTTACTCTAATTTAGACGTATGATATGACTTGAGAAAGTTAATTTGTACAAGTATTTTAGAGTTAGGTATATCATAAATTTAATTAGTATTTTAGAGTTGAGGGGAAAGTGTATTTTAATTTTCAAAATAGTTATAAACAAGTGGATTTTTAGTATAATACTTATGAGACAAAAAGAAATTGTTTTTCAACATTTTTATTATCTAATTATCTTTTATCAGTGTGAAGTTTGTGCTTACAACATTTTTAGATCGCGTAGTTGGGAAATTGTTGATAATATACCTCGTAGGGAGCACTAAATATAGCCTATTAGAAGAGCAACCAATAATTACAATGCGAGTCAGCAGATCTCAACATAAAATTGAAAGAAAAAAAAGGCACAAGGCTCGCAAACAAAAAAACAATCGGAAGATACTTTGATCGGCTTGCATACGCTTGGAGATACTTCGACATGCCTCATCACACACACATTCACAAAAAATCCAAGAGATTAGTTAGAAGATGCTCTGATTAACTTGAATGTGCCTAAAGATGAAAATAGGGCACCTTAGCTATGCTAGAAGATACTCTGACCGACTAGAAAAAAAACATAGTTGGAAGATACTATGACTGGAAAGAAATAGGGTTTCAATGCTAGAACCACCAACAAAGACCCCAACACATATATGCAAACCTTAGCAGAGAAACTGAAAGAAGAAAGGGTGCAAGGCCTGCTTACAATGCGTTAAGGGTCATTAACATTTCAAGTCGAAACCCCAATAAGAGCCGAGAAGAGTCAGCCACAAGCCCTGAGAAGTAAAGGCGGCATATCCACAACAAGAAACAATGAGCACCATCACCCACACCAACAAAGGGTGCAACCACCTAAAAACAAAAAAAAACTAGGTCGAAGCGCAAAACCAATTGCAACAACCCCAAACACACCTGCTTAAGTGTCCAATGATGATGGAAGCATGAAAACAGGGCAACATCAAAATAAAACCCTGAGCAGAAGACCTAGAAGCTAAAGACACCCATTGTAATAGAAAACCCCAACAACATGTAAAACCCATACACAACTGAGATGGAAACCACAAATTGTCAACGAGAGCAACTCTAGCTAAAAATAACGTTGTGGCTTCGAACGAAGAGGAGGCACCAAAACCAAGGGTAGGGCAGCTAGGGTTTAGTCACCCTACCCCTTGTAAACTCATTATAAAAACTCAATCCCTTTGAAGTATTCATTTTTCATATACACTAATTGAAGGAACTCCTTTGTACTTGAGACCACTCCTTAAACTATTAATAATATCAAAAATACTATCAAAACTAGGTGTAAAGAAAATTTGTGGTGTGAGAAAGACATAAAGAATAAGAAAAAGTGATGTATTCTAAAAATATTATTAACCCTAAATTAAAAAATGAAAAGTATTTTTTTTATATTGCTAGTTTTTTTATTCATGCCATCCCATAATGACAAAATCTCTTTGTATAAGGTAAATATTTGCCGTGATTTCCCATATTCATCTCCTAACCTCTATTTATAGCTTGTCTAATTTTATGGTTGGATTTAAATTTTAGAGTTTAGTTTTGGTTCATAACAATTTCGGCTCTTTTTTCCCTCATTCTAATCACACAGGATTAACCCCTTATTTTGATCACAAGGGAGAAAATTATCTATGTCAAACTAAGGTTGAAGTAGATGCATCATTGCTTCTTCCACTTATCCTAAAACAACTCCACTTGGCCTCCATAGTCATGTACACGTTGTTGAAGAAAATGTTGCAACTTCCATAGCCTTGATGGAGAAAGAGGAGGTGAGGCAATGATTTTTGACTTCATCTCTAATCCAGGTTCAAGCCACACCAGGGAAACATAATTTCACTACATAATGGAGCTCTACTGACACACAAAGGCATTTGTGGCCCATGCTCTAGCATAACAAATAGAAGGAACTCTATGACCATCTAGAGATAGTGGAAAAACATAACCATTTCCTAATTACTTTGTTTTCTTGGTTGATTAGGAAGCATAAGGTAAAAATTCAAGTTGAAGCTCCTAGTTCTTCTAAGAAAACTCCAATTGTCCTTCATTCCTCTTTTGAGGAATCATGTTACGAAACTCCAATTATCCTTCATTCATCTTTTGAGGAAGCATGTTGCAAGGCTCCTCCCTAATTATTGAACTTGATTCCTCTTTTGACGAAGCATGTTGCAAAACTCCAATTGTCCTTCATTCCTCTTTTGAGGAAGCATGTTGCAACACTCCTCCCTAATATCTGAATTTTCATTGATTTTTTTTCTTTCAAATAGGTTTGTCTTTTATCTATCATTGTGATTCACATATTTATTACTATTACCGACCTAGATCCATATTAACTTTGGATCTACTAAGCATCTAGAGGGATCAAATATATTTTCACTCTAAAAGAGATTTGCATCTCAAATGATTTGATCCCTCTTGATGCTTAGTAGATCTAGAGTTAAGATGAATCTAGGCTAGTAGGATATAATATATAATATATTATATATATATATATATATATATATATATATATATATATCGATCGAGAGAGAGAGAGAGAGAGAGAGAGAGCGCTCAATCACAATATCATTGACAAAACCATGGGTTGTGAAAATCTGGAGCCCAAAAACCGCCAATGGTAAATTGACTATTTTACCTCAATTTTATTTAATTATTATTATAAATTTTTATTTTTAATATGTAATTTAATTGAGTCAAACTATTTAACAAGACATTACAACATCTCTTCCATATTGGGCTAGAGAGCACTTCTTGACACAATAATCTTGGTTTCCTCCTTTTTGCGGCTCCATTTAATATTTTTTCTTAGGTCTATATAGTGTTTTAAACAACTTTTGTTTTATCTTGCAATTCTTGAGTATTAACGAATTTTCTTAAACACGCACTCATATATATATTATTGCATTGAGAGGCACATTCTACAACCTAATATGACAGTGATGTGTGATTTTGTCCATACTCAGCTTGAAGTTGGCACGTGTCATTTTAATCCAGGGTATTATTTGGGCATGTAGTATTATTAATCCATGGTAATGTTTGGGCACTTGATATTATTAATCCATGTTATTCACCCATGGTACTGTAACAAAACCTATTTACAAATTAAGAATCTCCATGCTAAAGTGAGGAATAATCTCCATGGATAAGAATCTTGTTCCATGCTTTTCTATATGTATATATGTGTTTTCTTTTTGTAAATTAAAATACTCATGTTACTTCAAAAAACAAGAGTACATCATAGACATCTAGTCGGCGAGAGGGAGGAAGAGCATCTCGATCTCTACCACCATATAGAGACTAAAACTAAACATTGAAACCAGACAGATATTCCTCGATTCTGACATAGACAAGGAAAAAACTTTGCATATTGAAGGACTACATGAGGAGCCTAGGACTGAGTCGAGAGCCAAAGCTCCAGGCCTGACCCTAGCACCAAAAAAAGACCATAGGGAGTCAACTCAAACGTCATGCCAAGAAAACCATCAATCCACACATGATGAGCATTGAACGCCAACAAAATAAACAACCCTCCTTCACCCAGAGCTTCGCACCAATTGTTGAACATCGTCCTTTTATCGCTTTGGAGACTAAAACTAGCATTGGAGACTAAAACTTGAGACTATAAGCAAAAATTTGAAACCCACGGCTGCGAGCCATCTGTAGATAAGAAGACTACCACAAACCTCATCCAAACTAGCAAGAAGACCCAGGATTCACCCACCACCTTTTACCCATGCTAATCATTCTTTGAGGAAGAGACATTGGTCGGAGCCCATGCACTAAAACTTAGAGGATCCAATTCCCCCCATCCTCCCCCCCGCCCCCCCCCCCCCCCCCCCCCCCCCCTTCCCTCCTGAATCACAGGGCATGTGGCTTTCCACAGTTTGTTGTATTGTCCACATAAAACCTCAAGTTCCTCAACATTCTTTTCACATCTTCAATAGAGGCGAAGATGTTATATTTTTCCACCTATTTATCTCTTCAAACTAAACTCGAAAGTGTTTTCATTTTCCATTGGAGAACCATCGAATTCAAGTACTGCTTTCGCCTTCCCCTGGTATTGTCAGGGTCTGGAACCCAACTTGACATGTCCTCCAACAATTTTGAATCTAAGAGAGATTGTCTCTCTTCACTTGCTTTAATCTACAACTCATGAATATCTTGGCGAGTCTCAAAATTATATATATATATAATATATTATAATATATATTATATAATATATATATATATATATATATATAACATGTTTCGGTGCACAAAAATTTAGAATTAAATTAATTTAAATTAGTTTAATAAAAATAATTAAAATTTATTTCCAAAATAAAAAACTGACTTAATTAAAATGAAAACTAATTAAAGAATTTAGACTTCTGTGATCCATAATCTTGTTTAGAGAAAAAATTTCGACAAAATCATATAACAAATCATTTTGTCGACACGTTTCGAACCAACTAATGTGATTCATCGTTTATAACATTGAATGCTATATAGATATAAAATACTAATTAAAATATATATAGAAAATTGTAATCTATATAATACTAAGAAAATAAAAGGAAAACACATTTTCTACATACACTAAAACTTTATAATTTTATAGGGTAATATTCTCTCAATAATCTATAATTACCCTATAGCAATAGAGTTTTTAGTCTTTTTAATGTAAATAAATATTTATCATTAGGTTAACAAACAAGTAGATTCATAGTGTGTATAAATCAATAAAAAACACCATAACCATTGAAAACCGGTTATTATTTTCGTAAATTTTGGAAAACCCAACCATAATCATTGTAAAGGGTAAAAGAAAAAGTAAACGTACTTTATTTAGAAGGCATTAATATCCTACGAGAGTAAATAATATAAGAGTATAACATATGCCACATGATGTAAATTAAAATATTTATTTATAATAAATTATAAATTTACGTGTCTAATTTAATATAAAGATAATAAATTTTTATAAAATATTATATAATATTGTATAATTTATGAGATGTATATGGGTGGGTTTGTTTTGGGTTTATTTTTTATTAAGTCAAATTCGAGGGGTAAGGGTTAAGGGTGTAAGTTATTGATGGGAAAGAAATTATTTTGAGTGGTATTTAGATTCCGAGTCTTACGCAATTTTAGTCGCAATATCTTGTTAGTGAGTAGATCCTTTTTTATTTAAGATTAAAGTTATTCTTAACTTAAGCTTTTTTAAGCTATTCTTAACTTAAGTTTTTTTAAGGATAATAAAAGAAAAAATCCTATAATGTAATATAATTTTAAGTTTATTTTTATTTTAAAGTAGTATCTAGAATCCGATTTTTACACAATTTTAGTTATAATATTTTGTTAGTGGGTAGATCGTTCTTTTATTCAACATAAAGGTATTTCTAACTTAAGTTCTTTCAAGAAAAAAAATTATATAATGTAATATAATTTTAGTTTTATTTTTATTTTTATTTTAAATTGGTAAAAATTTTGTTAAAATTAAAAATATAATCTTATGAATAACAAGGTATTAAATTGAATTAATAATGAAATAACATTATTTTATTGGAGGTAGTCTTAGCGATAGACTACAAGAGATAATGGTTTTTTAGTGGATATTTTCTATGCTAAAGCTACATTTTAATCTTGAAATAAGAATTGAACTTACTTTCAATTGGTTAAAAGTTTTATTTCTTAAACATAAAGAAGCATGTCAATGGCTCAAGATCCACAAGCATCTCATAAGAGTGGAATTATGTCCTCTTATGGACTACTAGTGGGGCATTTAAGGGGGTATAATTTTCCTTAAATAATGATGATAAGTAAATCTACATTTTTTTTTGTAAATTAATTTCCTTCTATTATAATAAGAACAGTGTTAGAAAGAAAGCCATCAACTCCCTATTGTCACAGCCTACCACACTGGAAACTAGACCAATGACAACATATGAGATATTTAGTCCAAAATATTTTGTTCAAAAGAAAATGAGAGCCATCATGGTGACCAAGACTAGCTCTACCAGTAGAAACATGTCTAAGATACCTCAAAATCAAGCTTAATTGTAATACATATAGCCCATTATATACTTTAAACATAACAATCCATAATGTTAATATAATAGACAACATAGTAGTAGAAGACTACATCATAACAACTTCAAACAATCTGAACATAATTAAGATGAGGTGGAGTCCTTGGTCAACTCATAAGCAGTTGGATTGCTCGTAGGTGCAAGGGCATTGAGACAAGCAAGTGTGATTTCAATGCATGCAAGCTTGTCATCCATGTCCCTGTGTGTCATTTGTATCTCATCAAGTTGAAGCATTGATCTCCCACTTTGCTTCAGTTCTCTCCAACATCACTTTTCCAAACAATGACTTTAAGTGCAAATTAATGTCTATAGTAAGTAGATCTGATTTTTCCAACCCCTGATGTGCCCCAGATTTGGAACCTAGTTTGTCAATGAAGCTAAAACCTCGACTTCATATGTTGTTTCTCACTCAATCATCACCTCCTCTTCAGTAGAATGAATTTCCTCTTGAAAAATGAGAGGAGTTTGTTGATGGTAGAGCTTAACAGAAGCACGGGCCAAAGTGTAAGCACAAGATTCACCAAGAGACATCTGGAGCTAGCTTCGTTGCAAGAATGGGATCTCTACCTTGACATAGGGAGCAAAATGACATCAATGTCTAATATAATGGGGGAACACAATTTCACCAAGACATAAGAAGGTTTGTTGAAGGGCTCAAGATAAGAATGTAAGGGAAAGAACTTGGGAGACCAAGTTTGGATGAGGCTACAAAGGACCAACAAGAAAGGAAACAAGCACTGTCAGGAAGGTGAGAAGAGGGGAGAGGATGATAATGCCAAGGGGTATACTAATACCTACAAGAGAGACTGAGAAAAAGGCAAATCATTTAACTTCTCTAACACAAAATTGAAGAAGACAAGCTTGACACCTTCAAGCATGCATTGTAAACCATTATTAAAAATATAAACTAGAAACACTTAAGCGGGTACCTACTCAAGCAACCTAAAATTTGTTGATGAGTTATCCTAAATAGAGTGAAATTGGTAATAATCCTTTGCACTAGTCAAACTAGAATACAATGCTTGAAATTGAAGAGTGGCGGGTGGAGCTAGGCTAGAGGGCATAGTCCTTCCCCTAAAGAAAAGAAGAGTTGATGCTCCAAATTTGGATGACAAACCCACTCAATTGGGAAAAACCCAACACCTCACAATGAAACTCAACTCTAAGCGACAATAACATATAATAGCTACAAAAATCATGACAGACAAACCAACACAGAATGAAATACCCCCTATCTCACTACCATCCAGAACCTTCTCAGTGAATTGAATGTGCAACAAAGGTCTTGACATTGAATAATAATCTCAAGAAAATAAATAACATGTCTCCAAAAAATCTTAATGAAAAAAAGTGGTAGCCACACATCCCTCATTAATAACTTGAAGTGATGGTGGAATGACACTCCTCTTTAACATATATTCAAACATCCCATACAAAAATAAATCAATCTACACTTATAAATAAAAATCAGTACTAATTATTTTCATTATTATTAATTAATAACTAATTATATTACTTAAAAATTAAAAAACAAAAATTAAAACCATGGAAATGAAAATGAAAAATTAAAAATAAATAAAAAAGAAAGAAATAAATAAAACAAAAACAAAAATACTTCAATCTTAAAAGTTATATATTCATGTTCCATGGGAATGAAACTTACCACGCTTCTTTAGTTTTTAATTAGATTTTCTTTGTTTTTGAATTTAAGTTTCGTACAATTCTTTTATTTTTTATTAGATTTTGTCTTTCCCATGTTAAAAGTTATATATTCATAGTCCATGGGAATGAAACTTACCACGCTTCTTTACTTTTTAATGAGATTTTCTTTGTTTTGAATTTAAGTTTCGTACAATTCTTTTCTTTTAAATTAGATTTTGTCTTTCCCATGTTATACCAGGTTGAAGTTTTACTAAACAAGTATATTTATTATCGCTACTTTGAGAGCGTATAAGGTATTTTCCTTATACTTAATTGAAAGTTAATAAATGATATTTTATTTTTAATTATATAAATAAGTTTATTTTATATTAATGATGATGATGGTTAACGTCCACTGAGACCAAATTTGGGTTTATTGGACCGAAAGAAACAATTTATTTAGTTTGATTTAATATTTTATTCCTATGCTCAAAAAGCTTGGAGAAAAGCCTCCCGAGCTCACTATAATTTTGATATCGTAAAAGGCTAGGAAGGTCAGTATTGCGACAAAGATTATGAAACTGAGATCTAATGTGGTTGTACGCGGGGCACTCTAAGAGGAAGTGGTTTTCATCCTCGATGTTCCTATTCTCACAGAGATGGCAGATCCTTTCCATCCATGGTGTTCTAGGAACTGCCCAACAACCTGTTTCACGATGGAGCTCATGAGAATTCGTTCTAATATTCGCTATATTAATTTTCTTCTTTGAGCTAGTTAAAATAGAGAGATACTTTTGATCTTCTAGGGTGGGGTTGATGACCTTCTTATAATAACTTAATTTTCTTTTAGCCGCTAAATCTTCCTCACACCACATTTTTCTTTGAACTTAGAAGTAACAATATTTTAATGTTATCAATGTTTTGCAATGCATCGTTATTGTTGATCTTCCAATAGTTTAACCAAGCCCTCGTGTCTTTATACCAC
>APFE030575509.1:0-18783 GCA_000404065.3 Pinus taeda
TGTCAAACAAAATCAAGGTTAATACGACTCCTTATATGTAAAGCATCCGTTCATTAGGAATTATGGTTTGGAAACATAGCCAAAGGAATTCTTACCCAATTCTTTTCTTTTACCTCTACCCTATTGCAACTGATTCTTACTATATACTGTCACATCACCCAATTGTTAGCTATATAAACACATAAATTATTACCGCATCACCCTAATACCAAGCATGTTTCCTGCAACTTCTCACACATGTCAAACACATGTTCCAAATATCATGACAATCATAACTATCAATTTTCAATCAACTTTCACAAACAATCATGCCATTATCCATAGTCATTAGACATAATTCTACTTCTACAACTATCGGCTAATACACCAAAGTACATACCAACTGTCTCAACATATATATGTTCGTACAGTCATCTTAAAACAAAATCATTTGAACACATACTCATATTAAGCAATTCATCAATCATTCAACCACTTGAAAACATACCATGTTAACTAAATTAACTAGATGACATAATAAGAACCAACATTAAACATCAATAAACAACATAATCAATAATGAAGCACCAATTACACTACATAAGAAACCTCATACCTTAGTGTACCTCATGGGAGGCTATCTTGTCTACACAATCAATATAGGTTAGCACGATACAACTCAACAACTTATCAACTCAAACATAAATCATGATATCCATAGCAATAACTAAATAACATGATCACATTATAAGTTTATAAGCATTGGTCATCCATTCATAACAATCACATACGTACGAGTGGTCTAAATTAGTACCACACAGTGTAACACAATAAATCAACTCATACCTGAATATCGCAACCATAATCATCTGCACAGGTCAAGCTAGGTTAACATAATATATATAACATTAAGATCTTCAATGAAACGAAAATAACCATCACTCATATGGCCAATCCAAATTACAACATCAATATCTCAATGAAATAACCCTAATCATCAAGTCAACAATAGTTGTCATTTATGGCTATCCGACACGTGCATATAACCACACTAATCATCTAACATCTATCATGAATGAGACCATAACATAAAATACATGTTCATAAACCTAATTTATATAACCCTAATGTATATCACAATCCATTAACTAACATAGCTACATGCCAAACACCCAATGTCTAGTGTTGCATCCTCATTATGATGATCTACATCTCTTGTTCTATCTCAGCCAACACATTAGCATCTTAAAAACCAATAACATCATGATGACCTAAATTGCATACAATGACTTCACAAGGAATACATGACCTACTATTCATGCATAACTATAACCAAGACCATACATGCATAAAAACTACATATCTACATATAACACTTGAGTACCAAGCCATATACTCATCATTCTAGCTAGAATCTAGTTATCAATGCATGATGATACCAAATACACAAACGACGACATCATGCATGAAAACAACCATTACTCCACTATACGCATTTCCACATGCAACCATCAACATGTGGAAGTAATGCATAATGAGGTATACATACTCATAAATGCAGGTAGTCGAGCATAGGTGATCAATTCCTGTAATCCGCCTACAAGACTGACACATGTAACTTAACCTTCAAGGATGTAATTATGTGACATAAAATCAACATGTAAGCAATATATAACCATATACAATGACTAACTTACTCATGACACATTCATTCCACTAAATCAATATCAAATTCTCCATGATAACCATAATACAGCCATAATCAATCATCAAGCAAGTGCAAGAAGCACATGAAATGCAAGTGTAAGAGATACACATGTGATTGAAATGCATGTGTGACCGACACACACTACCCAAGGGGAGAACAACCACACTTTGATACCACTTTGTAACACCCTCCTCCCATATCTACCCAAGCAGGCAGCCAGCTGGGGTAAACATGCGACAAGACGCTACGATGGAAAAGATTCAACCTCCTTGGTGACCTTAAGTAAATGGAATCTATATGTAGTCTACAGGTGTAAGTAACATAACTAAGTGTAGGGATCTCATAAGTATCTAAAAATCACTATGAACCATTGCTCGCTCATGCCATTTACTGCATTACCCTCCACTAAGTCACAGACACATTATCCATTATCATACAAGTAAAAACATGCTAAGAGCCATACATACGTGTTGTCATAAAATGTGCATATAACCAACATAATAAGAACCAATATACAATAAACATGTAAGCCATTAAATCCATAAATATATCAATACCTTTACACATGAAAATCAACGAAATGGATTTCTCTTTAATGAATGCAATGAACCAACTGGAGATGGGACTACCATGTTCCACCTGACCATAGGATGGTTGAGTCAAATATCTCTTCAACCTTTCACTACCATGCCATACTCAAAGCATGAATGTGGGATCTCATACAACACATTAATCAAGACACATCCAGGGCTTCGAGAGGCCATCCATCTCAACCCATCAAACAGTGATTCCACCTCATGGTCAGACATGTTAGCACTCTGTAATTTTCTGAGGTTGCAAAAGATAATCACAAAGGTAACCACAAACCAAATTTCGAAGCTAATATCTAGCCCTTCCAACTTTAGAGAGGGCTCTCGGAAGCCACATTTTAAGAAACTCACTAAAAATAGGAAAGTTTGGGAAAATATGCTTGTAAATATTCATCCAAATTTCCCAAACCATAATAGATGTTTGAAAACTAGGAGAGGTATTTGTAAATGTGGATGTTCACAGAAAAAATCTTTCGATTTTTGAAAATTTGTAATCAGTGGTTTGTAAACCATGTTTTAAATTACTATGGTGTATAGGAAAAAACATAGTTTAACTGACCATGAAACAAACATATGACGTGGAGGCATGAGGTGGCATGGAGGTGGGGGATGATGTGGAGGAAAATTGTTGGTGGAAAGGAAGTGGAGTTTGCAAGGGTGATGTGGAGAAATGATGTGGAGATGAGTGCGGAAAACAATCCAAGTGGCAAGCAGTGAGTGATGCGGGAGTGGCAATGAGGTTAAATATTGGGTTGATCCCAAAACTTGCAACCTATTCTACCATAAAATATTTGTTACTGGAAAACTCTCAAACTGAAATCAAAACCATTTTGCACACTGAAATATGAAATATACACTAAACTAAAAGTTTTACTGCAAAATGAAATTGGATAGAATGCAGAAAAAATGCTCAAAGCACTAAGCTTATTTGCACATTGCTACCTACCCTATACTATTGAAAATTATGTTGAATCAAATAATGCAAAGAAGCCAATGATGCCAGTCAAGTAGCTACTAAAACAAGTGAGATGCTTGACCATTCGTTAGTACAATCAAAAGGACAACTTGATTTTTTGTCCAAAAAATCGAAGTTGTAGAATGTAATGGAAACTATTGTTGGATCTGATTATGGAAATATGTTTGAGCTCTTCAGCTAAAAAGAACCTCCATGTAGTTTGTTATAGGATCAGTAAAGGCATGATTAATTAGTTTACCTTGCATTCCCTTAGTGTTTGATTGAGCATGTAATATCATAAGTTGTATTCTCGAGGTTAACCCCTGATCCCCAGTATTCATTTTCTGTCTTATGTTCGAAAAAAAAAACTCTCATCAATCTGCAAATCAAAAGGAAATATAATCTCTTTTTGTTATGAAGAAGGAATATTTTATAAGAACTTTTTAGGATCTTGGAAACTATATGGCTCAATCCAAAAATCCAAAAGTTCAATACCCTTCTCAAATATTTCAGCAATTAACTCAAGAAAACAAATTTTACCTTCGACAGGAATTTTCCTCATTTTCAGATTTGTTAACATATCCCTGAATTCATTTAAACCACAACCATATCTAGGGTTTACCACATACCCTGTCATATTTCTTAGCAAGAAACCTGATCCATATGCAGTGGTGTTGCCATGTGTTTTCTACAAATATGGATTCTTTAATAGTGGAGTCACCCTGAAAATTTTGAAGCTCTGGATGATTGAATGTGGAGTTGCCAAGTGAATGATACAACCTTCTAGTGTCTGATCACTATCCACCATTGGTAATTAAATCTAGAACTTGATAACTAGGTGCATCCCCAGTATGATCGCCAAAATGTTACCACTCGGTAATTTTCACAGGTTGCACAAGGGAATCCCAAAGGTAACCACAAACCAACTTTCGACGCTGGGATCTAGCCTTGTCAACTTCAGAGAGTGTTCTCTCTATACATTTAACTTTGTTGGATTGAATATTAGGCTAGCTATGATGTTTAAGGTTTGATTTGTATTTGAATGGTTGGTTGATAACTAGATTACCATTGGGCTATGGAGTCTATTACATAAAATATAGATTGATTGTAGTATCTATACATAGATCTCACAGTGCAGGGTAGCCAAACCGAATGGATTCTTTAAGGTTTGTGAAATGGAGAAGAAGAATAGATTATTTTAGATATAGAGCATTCTTTGAGATATAGAGCATTATTGCCTGAAATCTATATTTGAAGATCAGAAGAAAACATCGAAATTGTTCATAGCCGGGTGGATAGTCTATATTTAAACAAATTATTCCCTTGAATTATGTTTTGAATAATTCATATTTGAAAACAAATATGTTATAGACAGAGAAATATAAATACATAAGACGATAAATACACTTCACCAACAACTTGACATAAGAATCCTTTGAAAGACCTTCTGTATTACTGGTAAATATGTTGATACTTTGGAAATATACAATAGCTTTCTTAGTATAAAAACCAAATTCCCGTACTTCAAATGATGAATTATTTATAATAATTCTAAGCTATAATATTTTGAAAAAATATCAAGATTTGTTACAAATATTTCAAGCCTTATTTACATAGATAGAATTGAGATATAGGACACTCAAAACTAATGGATCTACTTGCCACTATCTTTGTGGATTGTTGGTGACAAAGAAGAGCAATTAGAATTTGATATCAACTCTTATTTGATGAGGTTGCATCCAAGTGACTAACTGTCTTTGAGCTTTTTCCTCCCAAAATTCTGAACAATGGAGTCGTGTAATGCATTTGAATATCCTAAAGAATAATATATGTTATAAAACCAAGAGAGGTTTTTCTAAATGATGATGTTGGAAGAAAAAACTTCTTTCTGTTTCTGAAAATTCATTTCCACCTTCTCGGAAACCACATTTCAAAACACTCGCTAAAAACAAGAAAATTCAAGAGAATATGCTTGCAAAGATTCATCCAAATTTCCAAAACCATAATAGATGTTAGAAATATGAGAGAGGTTTTTGTAAAAAAGGATCTTATCATAAGAAACCTCTTTAATTTCTAAAAATTCATTCTCAGCGATTTCTAATCCATTCTTTAAATTACTGTGTTTGATAGGAAAAATCATAATTTAACTGACCATGAAACAAACATATGACATGAAGGTGGGAGATCACATGGAGGTGGTGGAGGATGTGGAGACACATGGTTGGTGGAGAGGAAATGGATTCCGCAAGGGTGATGTGCAGAAATGATGCGGAGCTGAGTGGAGAAAATAGTCCAAGTGGCAGGTAGTGAGTGGTGTTGTAGTGACAGCGAGGTTAAATGTTTATAGGAGGAAGGGGAATGAAGGTTTAGTGGAAGTGGGGGGTGACATTACAGGGAAGGTAGGTTACGGCGGGAATGGTGGAAACCACTTTCAGAGGGGGGTGAGAGCTTTTTGTGGTCTTAAGATGGGGGGGTCTAAAATCATGAGGGAAAGGCACATAGTAGTGGGGAAAATATTTTTCGGACCCCACCTCACCATTAAGGAGAATCATAGTAGGAGGGGGGGGGTCTGAAAATACGTTGGAGCCATCTGATGAAAAAGGTAATATGATTGAGAGCGGGGAATATGTGAGTTATTTAACCACATACGACAAATCTCCATTTGTCGTTTTCAACTCTACACTAAAATCAAAGGTATAGTACTAGTTCCTTATTAAAATTCATTTAATCACATTTAAATGATGTGGTTAATTTAACCTAAACATGCTTAATTATCCTATAATGCTGCATTTTGAAGTGCAAGCATATTTTTTTATTTTTCTTAAGGTTTTGTCTCTTTTTGGAAATAATTTACAACATGGAATATTTTTTACAACATTTCAAACATAATAACTATCAATTATAATCAAATGATCCTATAAAAATTATAGGACCCTAACAGGACATCACAAAAAAAACCATCATTAGATTGGTCTCCATCCAACCCTTCCAGGGCTTCCAAAGAATCTCTCGAACCAAATCTTCAAAAACTAGTAACTCAACCCACAACTTATATAGGGATTCCAAAGTGTTTGTCCAACCAAGGCTTCCAGGACTAGTAACTCAAGCAATCAAGGGCTTCCAGAGCTTTTTTCGAACCAGGGCTTCTAGGACTACTAACTCAATCGAAGTTGTTACAGGGCTTCCACATCGTTTGTTCAACCGAGGCTTCAAGAACTAATAACTCAACCCAAGCTAAGGAAACATGAGAACCAAAAAACTCAAAGCAATGAAAGTAAGTCGACAATCACCGTGGTTATCCAGAAAATTACAAGGCTAGGCAATCCACTTTCGATCCAAGAAATCCTCCATGCCAATGGATCCAAGTATGCCACACCCTCCAAGAGTGCTCCAAGAAAACTCTAAGTTTCCAAGAGTATGAGAGAGATCCAAAACTACCAAGGCAATCTAACAAGGAGACACACTAAGCCTAGCCTAAACAAATGGTTTTGTTCGGGTAGTGTATCGAAAGGGTTGGTTGTCTCTCTCATCCACCGTTCCTAGGAAAAGAGGGTTTTTTTTTACATGTTCTTCGTGACCGAATGCCAATCAGCGTCTTCTGGGCCTTACCTTTAGCTACTTTTTTTGGGCCCTACCTACTAGGTAGTTAGCTTCGGTGATACTTTCCAACTAATTCTTAGAAGCCTTTTTATGTATGAGGCCTGTATTTTCTTCATTTTCCATTATTTTCATCAATTTTTGGCCTCACATGCAACATGTGACATTTCATCTCCTTTTGCTCATAATTTCCATTATTTTCCTTCATTTTCCTCCTCACATGCAAACTGTAACCCTTCAGCTACTTTTTCTCCTATTTTCCATTATTTTCCTCCTCACATGCAACGTGTGACCTTTCACCTCCTTTTTCTACTAATTTCCATTATTTTCCTTCATTTTCCTCCTCATATGTACCTTTTGACCTTCCACCTCCTTTTTCTCCTACTTTCCATTAATTTCATAAATAAATGTGCCAAAATGCCTTTTTTCCTCTTTAATATATTTTTACAACTTGGAATGCATGTCCCGTGGTATTTATATATTTTTACAAGGAATTTTCACAAGGGTTGCTAAATTTTCCCTTGAAAAAAAATGTATAGTTTTTTTTTGTAAGGAAAATAAATGGTTTTGTTTGCCATATATTACACACCTAACCTATATGTTGTTAAAGGTCATGGACGAAGTGCACCATTCCATAAGAAACTATCAAGCCTAAATCATATATAACTTCCCTATTATATTGTATATTGTATCTTCTATTATGTAACTTCAAGAAAATAACAATTTCTCAATGTTGAGATGAAATTCAGTTTATCAAGCCCCTCTAGTGGCTGATTAGAATTTCTTAATTTTGTTATTATCATAAAATGTTACCTTATATACAAGAAAAAGAACATTTTGTCAATATGGAAGGTATCTTGAAACCCTGTAAGAATCTTACAATATTCTACTTTGTTTATTGTTTCACAAATGTATATATTAATATTTATTTACAACATTCAAATATTTCTAGGTAAATTTATATATATGTGCCTTGTTCTTCTTATATTATTTATTCATTGTTTGTTTTCACATCACTTTACACATTTTCTTAAAAAAAAAAAATCTCTATTTACAATTGAGTACTTAGGAATGGCACATAAACTTTCTTCTCAGGGAGATTTAGAGAAATAAATCATTCCAAGATGTTTACTTATGTAGTTTATGAAACTAAGTCTATCATGAAACACACAATGGAGATAAGATGCTCAAAACGAACGAGAATTAATTTTTCCACTAACCAAATCTCCCATCTAGCCAATCTCACATCCCACACAACTACCATGACAATGACAATGACTACGCACACAATGGTGATAATATTCTAATAACCAACAAGTATTAATTCTTATACTCACCAAATCTCCCCTCTAGCCAATTTCACATCCCACAAATGAGTCGAGTGGAATGTTACCCAGGGAGGGGCATTGCATGTTTTCTAAGAAAAAAAGAATCATCGTCTTGAAAAAAAAGGATTAAAGAAAGTTCACTTAATTGTAGAAATATACAATTTAATTTTAGTGATACATAATTGATTTCTAGTGATAATATCCATCTATCTAAGAAAATAATAGGAAAAAGAAAAAAGAAAAAAATGCACAATTCTTTTTGCCTATCTTATTTTTATTAGAGAAACAATTAATGTAAATTTCGAAATAATTTTATCGTGACTATAAAGAAACAATAAGGAACATTTATTTTGATAAGGTTCTTCATTTTTCTATCTTATGTTATGCTCATAACTCTTGAGATGTTGATTTCCTTTCATTATAGGTTTTGATGCAGAGGTGTAACTAAACTTGGGTGCAATTGGGATGTGATTGGAAGAATGATTAACGAATGAAATGCACGGTCCTTCACCTCCTCCTCATCAGTCAACCATAGTAAAGGCGCTACCTTCAATTTTGTGGCACTGTAGAACATGTAATCCAATGATCCCTAACATTCCCCCCACGATTTCCAACAAATGTAGTGAAATGTGGCTCTCCTGTTTGACAATCAATTTTCTTCAACACGTCTTCTATGGGAGCATTACATCAGGGATAGGAAAGATAAGCATTTTCTTAAGATATTGAATGAGGAAACTGTAGTTTAATAGATGCTCACGATCCAAAAATTCCTATAATTAGACAATAATGTTATCATAAAATAATTGTAATGATTTAGATGTTTGAGTTGTTTCTTATTAAATTCATTATAAAATAATTTTAATGATTTAGATGTTTATAAGTTGTTTCTTATTAAATTACAACTTAATTCATTTAATCCAACTACTTACAAATAAATTAACAAATAATTTTTTAATATGATTTAAAATCAAATTAATCTTTGTTATGTTTTAAATATGTAAAAAAAATTAAAATCATATTAAACATTAATATAAACAAAAAAAAGGAGACAATCATGAAATAAATTATTCTAATAACTTAAACGTCAAGGAGGGAGAGACTCTCAAAACCACCGAGTGCTAATATAGTTACTTACCAGAAAAACAACATATAAATTCCTAAGTTGACTTGAAGCATTATTTTTGTGTTTCCGTTTAAAATTTAGGAGCAATGTTTTAGTCTTTTCATTTAAAATCTAGGAGCATGTTGCTTTTATCAGTTAGGAGTACCAAGGGGAAAAATAAATTTAGAATTATATAGGATCATGAATAGTAAAATATTATGTAGATAAAGTTATACAATTGATTTTTATTTTTTATTATTCAAGTATTCCAAAATTTGAGATTATCAAAATTATTTCAAAATTTGAAACTGTATTATGACAGATAAGGGGACAAGTTGTTTTACAAATTCTTTCTGTTGTCAATTCACAGGAAGAAAACTAGACAAAGACAACTGCATTACTCCGAGCTTTAGCATTTCTCAACTCTCTATAGATTTAGGGATTTCGTTTGTTTTCTTTACTTTTATTTTAGCAAAAATGCCATTTTGTACTGTAACATTCTCATACACTGCACAATGATTTTAAATGATTATATTTTATAAGACGTCAGGCATAAGAGTTCCTCATAATATTGTGCTCTTTATGTTAATTAAAATGGCTAATAAAATTCTAACTTTAAACATTTTATTGAACCATTAACCTATATTTCTTTGAAGGCATTGTTTTTACTCTAGAGAGATAGAGATGTTTGTTTATAGGTCAGGTGATTTGGAATTGGTACTTGAATAATGATGAGAGGATGATAAGGTAACAAAACATAAAAAGATTTCATTTTTTTAAGTTGAGTTATTCTCATACATTTTCAATTATATAATTTAAACTTATTTATATTGTTAATAGATAATAAAGACATTTTTTTTTTTTACGATTTCATAATTATAATTTTAAAAAACATGAAAGCTTGGAAATATATAAAAGAAAAAATACTAATATATATATATATATCTATAATATAACTTATTTCTTAAAATTCGCAATTACCAAACTATTGAAAAATTAATATATATAAAATATTTTTTAGTAAATCATAATGATAGAATAACATGTTTTCAATAATCAAATTTCTAAATCAAGAGAGGAAAATCACATTGTAAGAACAACAAGTTTTTAAATAATCACATGAATTAAAATCTAAATTAATGGATGATTGATTTTATCTCATCTTAGCTTTTTCATCTATATAAAAGATATAAAAACAGAAATTACTACACAATTTTATAGCCACTATAAAGCAATAGCTAGGAACATTTCATTTTATAATGTTCCTTAGTTTCCTATGGGTATCGGTGGCTTTGGCCATAACCCTTCAGTTGCATATTTCCTTATGCTGTTGGTTTCAATGTGGAGATATATTTAAACTCGGCTGCAATTGGGATATGATTGGAAGATTGACTAACCGAAGGAAGTGCACGGTCCTTCACCTCGTCCTCATCAATTATCTCCAATAATGACACCAACTTCAACTTCGTGGCATGGTAGAAAATGTAATCTAACGTTGTGTGAAATTTTTTGTGGCTATTCTTAGTGAAGATAGTCAAAAACGACTTTCCTGTTGGATGTAATTTTATTCAATGCTTCTTATAGGGGAAGATTTCATTGGGAATAGTTAAAATAAGCACTTGCTAAAGGTATTCTATGACAAAACATGAGTTTAATGGATGGATCATAATCCAAAATTTCTTCATGTAAGGGATCAGCATAGCCTTTGGTAAGAAGTGAGTGGGAAGTGGTTCCAGACAAAGAATTGAAGTCCCCACATAGTACAAGAGCAACATCGTGGACAAACTTGTCAAAATCTTTGAGCAGGTAGTAGACCTGCGATAGCTTTACATCATTGTTTTTAGGATTTGCATGAATGTGGGTATTGGTTATGCATAGATGTTCACTAGTTTTTTTGTGGAAAGGATGACATGCAGGGAAATGTGGTCTTTATTTTTCAAATTAATTGAAGACAAAGTTATCAAATCAAATTTATTTAGTTTATACAATGTTGTAGAACCATCAAAAGTTGGAATGTTGCCTTCTCTCCAAACATCGCTTCATATCCTAATTTGGCCAATTCTGGATGGAAAAAATCAGAGAAATGGTTACGTTGGACTTCTTGAAGGCAAATGATGTCAGCATCACACTGTAATATTTATTTCAACAAGCTTTCTCTGTGATTTTCCCAACGGAACGTGAATGAAGGACAGTTGGGGAATTGCTCTGAAGTAGCATACACATCTACTAGAATGTTGAATTTCACAACTCTAAATGATGGACCCCTCAAACTTATATCATATCTGTCATTGTAAAGTTGAATCGTTCCCCTAGGAATGAGGTGGGGAAAATGGAATAATGGCTTAGTAACAAAAAACCCCTTTCCCTAGTATTATAGTGACCCAACATAATCAACCTACGAGACTGATACATGTAACTTAACCTTGAAGGATGTAATTATTTGACATAAAAGCAACATGTAAGAAATATATAACCATATACAATGAGTGACTTACTCATGAGATATTTGTTTCACTAAATCAATATCAAATTCTCCATGATAACCATGCTACAACCATAATCAATCATCAAGCAAGTGTAACAAGCACATGAAATGCAAGTGTAAGGGATACACATGTAACTCACATGGATGCGTGACCGACACATGCTACCCAAGGATAGCACAACCACACTTTGATACCACTTTGTGACACCCTCATCCCATATCTACCCAAGCAACCAGCCAACTGGGGTAAACAGGCGACAAGACGCCACTATCGATAAGATTGAACCTCCTTGGTGACTTTAAGGAAATGTAATCGATATGTAAACTATAGGTGTAAGTAACATAATTAAGTGTAGGGATCTCATACTTATCTGAGAATCACTATAAACCATTGTTCGCTCGTGCCATTTACTGCATTACCGTCCATTAAGTAATAGACAATTATCCCCTGGCATACGAGTAAAAACATGCTAAGAGCCATACATACCTGTTGTCATAAAATGTGCATATAACCAACATAATAAGAACAAAAATACAATAAACATGTATGCCATTAAATCCATAAATACATCAATACCTTTACACATGAAAACCAAAGGAATGGATTTCTCATTAATGAATGTAATGAACCAACTGGAGATGGGACTACCACCTTCCACTCGACCATAGGATGGTTGAGTCAAATCTCTCTTCAACCTTTCACTCCCGTGTCATACTCAAAGCATGAATGTGGGATCTCATAGAACACATCAATCAAGACTCATCTAGGGCTTCCAGAGGCCATCAACCTCAACCCACCAAACAGTGATTCCACCTCATGGTCGGACATGTTAGCACTCTATAATTTTCTGAGGTTGTAGAAGAAAACCACAATGGCAACCAAAAACCAAATTTAGAAGCTGAGATCTAGCCCTTCCAACCTTAGAGAGGGCTCTCTCTCTAAGATTTAACTTTGTTGGAGTGAATATTAGGCTAGCTTTGAAGTTTAAGGTTTGATTTGTATTTGAATGGTTGGTTGATAACTAGATTACCACTGGGCTATGGAGTATGTTACATAAAATATAGATTGACTGTTATATCTATAGAAAGATCTCATAGGGTAGGGTAGCCAAACCGAATGGATTCTCTAAGATTTGTAAACGATGACGTTGGAAAGAGAAACCACTTTTAGTGTTTGAAAATTCATTTCCACCTACTCAGAAACCAAATTTTAAGGCACTGACTAAAAATAGGAAAGTTTAGGAAAATATGCTTGCAAATATTCATCCAAATTTCCCAAACCATAATAGATGTTTGAAAACTAAGAGTAGTTTTTGTAAATGAGAATGTTCACAGAAAAAGATCTTTCAATTTTTAAAAATTTGTAATCAGTGGTTTATAAACCATGTTTAAATTACTATGGTGTATAGGAAAAAACATAGTTTATCTGAGCATGAGAGAAACATATGACGTGGAGGAACGGGGTGGCATGGAGGTGGGGAATGATGTGGAGGAACATGGTTGGTGGAAAGGAAGTGGAGTCCACAAGGGTGATGTGGAGAAATGATGTGGAGACGAGTGTGGAAAACAATCCAAGTGGCAAGCAGTGAGTGGTGCGGGAGTGACAATTAGGTTAAATATTGGGTTGATCCCAAAACCTGCAACCTATTCTACCATAAAATCTTTGCTACTGAAAAACTCTCAAACTGAAATCAAAACCATTCTGCACACTGAAATATGAAATATACACTAAACTAAAAGTTTTACTATAAACTTATACTTGATAGAATGCTTGCAAAACTGCTCAAAGCACTGAGCTTATTTGCAAACTGCTACCTACCCTATACTGCTGAAAATTATGTTGAATCAAATGATGCAAAGATGCCAATGAAGCCAGTCAAATAGCTTCTAAAACAAGTGAGTTGCTTGACTATTCGTTATTACAATCAAAAGGACAACTTGATTTTTTGTCCATAAAATCAAAGTTGTAGAATGTACTGGAAACTGTTGTTGGATCTGATCATGGAAATATGTTTGAGCTCTTGAGCTCTAAAGAACCTCCATGTAGCTTGTTATAGGATCAGTAAAGGAATGATTAATTAGTTTACCTTGCATGCCCTTATTGACCGATTGAGCATGTAATATTTGATCAGTTGTATTCTCAAGGTTAACACCTAATCCCCACTATTTAGTTTCAGTCTTATGTTCGAAAAAAAAACTCTCATCAATTTGCAAATCAAAGGAAATAAAATATCCTTTTGTTCTGTAGAAGGAAGATTTTCTAAGAACTATTTAGGATCTTGGAAACTATATGGCTCAATCTGAAAATCCAAAAGTTCAATACCCTTCTCAAATATTTCAGCAATTAACTCAAGAAAACAAATTTTACCTTCAACAAAAATTTTCCTCGTTTTCAGATTTGTTAACATATCGCTGAATTCTTTTAAAAGTCAACCATATCTAGGGTTTACCACATACCTTGTCATGTTTCTTAGCAAGAAACCAAATCAATATGCAGTGGAGTTGCCATGCATTTTATGCAAATACGGATTCTTTAATAGTGGAGTCACCCTGAAAATTTTGAAGCTATGGATGCTTGAACGTCGAGTCATTGTGTGAATGATACAACCTTCTAGTGGTTGATCAGTATCCACCATCACTTATTAGATCTAGAACTTGATAAGCTTTTCTAGGCGCGTCCCCAGTATGATCGCCAACATGTTACCACTCAGTAATTTTCTGAGGTTATACACGAAAATCCCAAAGGTAACCACAAACCAAGTTTTGAAGCTGGGATCTAGCCCTGTCAACTTGAGAGAGGGTTTTCTCTATAATATTTAACTTTGTTGGATTGAATATTAGGCTAGCTTTGATGTTTAAGGTTTGATTTGTATTTGAATGGTTGTTTTATAGCTAGATTACCATTGGGCTATGGAGTCTATTACATAAAATATAGATTGATTGTAGTATCTACAAATAGATTTCACAGGGCACGGTAGCCAAACTAGATGGATTCTTTAAGGTTTGTGAAATGGAGAAGAAGAATAGATTTAAGGCTCACTTGAGATATAGAGCGTTGTTACCTAAAATCTATATTTAAAATCATAAGAAAACATCGATATTATTCATAGTCAGGTGGATTGTCTATATTTAAAAAAATTATAACCTTTACTTATCTTTTGAATAATTCATATTTGAAAACAAATATGTTATAAACAGATAAATATAAACACATAAGACAATAGATAGACTTCACCAACAACTTGAAATATCTCAGGTTGTATTTACGCAGATAGAATTGAAATATAGGACATTCAAAACTAATGAATCTACTTGGCACTATATTTGTGGATTGTTGGTGACAAGGAAGAGCAATTAGAATTTGATATCAGCTCTTATTTGATGAGGTGGCATCTAAGTGACTAATTGTCTTTGAGATTTTTCCTCCTGAAATTTTGAACAATGGGGTCCGGTAATCCCTTTGAATATCCCAAAGCATAAGATATGTTATAAAATCAAGAGAGTTTTTTCTAAACAATGATGTTGGAAGAAAAAATTTCTTCCATTTTTGACAATTCATTTCTACCTGCTCGGAAATTACATTTGAAAACACTTCCTAAAAACAACAAAATTCAGGAAAATATGCTTGCAAAGATTCATCCGAATTTTCAAACCCATAATAGATGTTATAAATATGAGAGATGTTTTTTTTAAATAAGGATCTTATCATAAGAAACCTCTTTAAATTTTGTAAAATTCATTCTCAGTAGTTTCTAATCCATTCTTTAAATTACTGTGTTCTATAGAAAAAATCATAATTTAACTGACCATGAAACAAACATATGACATGGAGGTGGGAGGTCACATGGAGGTGGGGGAGGATGTGGAGGCACATGGTTTGTGGAGAGGAAGTGGATTCTGCAAGGGTGATGTGGAGAAATTACGTGGAGGTGAGTGGGGAAAACAGTGCAAGTCGCAGGTAGTGAGTGGTATGGTAGTGACAGTGAGGTTAAATGTTTGGAGGAGGTAGGGGAATGGAGGTTTAGTGGAAGTGGGGGGTGACAATAGAGGGAAGGCAGATTACGGCGGGAATGGTGGAAACTGCTTTTGGAGGGTGGTCGGAGCTGTTTGTGGTATTAGACGGGGGGGTCTGAAATCATGAGGGTAAGGCATGTAGCAATGGGGAAAATATTTTTCAGACCCCCCCTCACCGTTAAAGAGAATCATAGCAGGAGAGGGCGTCTAAAAATACGCTGGAGCCATCTGATGAAAAAGGTAATGTGATTGGGAGCAGGGAATATGTGAGCTATTTAACCACATATGACAAATATCCATTTTTTGTTTTCAACTCTACAACAAAATCAAAGGTATAGTACTAATTCATTATTAAAATTCATTTAATCACATTTAAATGATGTGTTTAATTTAACCTAAACATGCTTAATTATTTTATAATGCTTCATTTTGACTTGCAAGCATATTTTTTTATTTTTCTTAAGGTTTGATTGTTTTTGGAAATAATTTACAACATGGAATATTATTTACAACATTCCAAAAATAATAATGATCAGCTATAATCAAAGGATCCTATAAAAATTATAGGACCCTAACAAGATATCACCAAAAAAACCATCATCAGATTGGTCTCCATCCAAGCCTTCTAGGGCTTCTAGAGAATCTCTCCAACCAGGTTTTCCAAAACTAGTAACTCAACCCACAAATTATATAGGGATTCCAAAGTGTTTGTCCAACCAAGGCTTCAAAGACTAGTAACTCAAGCCACCAAGGTTTTCCAGAGCATTTTTCCGACTAGGGCTTCTAAGACTAGTAGCTCATTCAAAGTTGCTATAGGGCTTCCACATCGTTTGTTCAACCAAGGCTTCCAGGACTAATAACTCAACCCAAGCTAAGGAAACATGAGAACCAAAAAAATCAAAACAATGAAAGTAAATCAACAATCATTATGGTTATCCAGAAAATTGCAAGGCTAGGCAATCCACTTTCGATCCAAGAAATCCTCCATGCCAATGACAGATCACAATCGAGAAACAACATTCATATGCTATGCACACCCAAAAATAGTGAAGAAATCATACATGCAACTCGGTACCTATAACAAACTCTAATGTAGTTGTTGATGTCGATGCCTTCTTACACTTTCCTACTCTTCCTTTACCTTCTAGCTCCAAGAATCTAGGTATGCCACACCCTCTAAGTGTGCTCCAAGAAAAATATATGTTTCCAAGAGTATGAGAGAGATCCAAAACTACCAAGGCACTCTAACCAGCAGACACACTAAGCCCAACCTAAACAAATGGTTTTGTTTAGGTAGTGTATCAAAAGGGTCGGTTGTCTCCCTCGTCAACTGTTCCTAGGAGAGGAGGGGGTTTTTTTGACATGTTCTTCGTGACCGAATGCTAGTTAGTGTCTTCTGGGCCTTACCTTTAGCTTCTTTGTTTGCACCCTACCTTCTAAGTAGTTAGCTTTAGTGATACTTTCCAATTGATCCCTAGAAGCCTTTTTATGTACGAGGCCTCTATTTTCTTCATTTTCCAATATTTTTGTCAATTTTCCTCATCACATGCAACCAGTGACCTTTCATCTCATTTTGCTCCTAATTTCCATTATTTTCCTTCATTTTCCTCCTCACATGCAAACTGTGACCTTTCAGCTACTTTTTCTCCTATTTTCCATTATTTTCCTCCTCACATGTAACGTGTGACCTTTCACCTCCTTTTTCTCCTAGTTTCCATTATTTTCCTTCATTTTCCTCCTCACATGCAACTTTTGGCCTTTCACCTCCTTTTTCTCCTACTTCCATTAGTTTCATAAATAAATGTGCAAAAATAGCTTCTTTCGTCTTTAATATACTTTTACAACTTGGAATGCATCTCCCATAATTTGTGGTATTTGTATATTTTTACAAGGAATTTTCACAAGGGTTGCTAAATTTTCCCTCGAAAACAAACATATAGTTTTTTTTTGTAAGCAAAATAAATGGTTTTGTTTGCCATATATTACACACCTAACCTATATGTTGTTAAAGGTCATGGCCGAAGTGCACCATTCCATAAGAAACTGTTAACCATAGATCATATATAACTTCCCTCGTATATTGTACATTGTATCTTCTATTATATAACTTCAAGAAAACAAAAATTTATCAATGTTGAGATGAAATTCAATTTATCAAGCCCTTGCAGTGGCTAACTAGAATTTCTTATTTTTGTTATTATCATAAAATGTTGCCTTATATATAAGAAAAAGAACATTTTGTCAATATGAAAGGTATCTTAAAACTCTGTAATGGTAAATATGGGTAATGTTTTTTTTTTTTCAAATTTAGGTGGTTCCCAATATTTGACTATAACTTCTCTAATAGTCCTACAATATTCTAATTGTTTTATTGCTTCACAAATATATATATTAATATTTATTTACAACATTCAATTATTTCTAAGTATATTTATATATATGTGCCTTGTTCTTCTTATATTGTTTATTCATAGATTTTTTTCACATCACTTTACACATTTTCTTAAAAACAATTCCCTCTATTTACAATTGAGTACTTAGGAATGGGTACATAAACTTTCTTCTCAAGGAGATTTAGAGAAAAGAAATCATTCCAACATATTTTCTTCTGCATTTTATGAAACTAAGTCTATCACGAAACACACAATGGAGATATGATGCTCAAAACGAACAAGAATTAATTTTTCCACAAACCAAATCTCCCCTCTAGCCAATCTCACATCCCACACAACTACCATGACAATGACAATGACTACACACACAATGGAGATGTTATTCTCATAACCAACAAGAGTTAATTCTTCTACTCACCAAATCTCCCCTATAGCCAATTTCACATCCATCCCACATATGAGCCGAGTGGAATGTTACCTAGAGAGAGTCATTGTACACTTTGTATGAAAAAAATAATCATTGTCTTTAAAATATAGGATTAAAGAAAGTTCAATTAATTGTAGAAGGATACAATTTAATTTTAGTGATACATAATTTATTTCTAGTGATAATATCCATTTAACTAAGAACA
>APFE030575519.1:0-23226 GCA_000404065.3 Pinus taeda
GGATTTGCTTGAACCTCTCAACCCTTCTGTCTACTCGATGCTGCCTTAGGTCAGCTCGGCTTTCTATTTCTTGCTTATTGCTTCATTGTCTTTTCTTTTCTCTCGCTCTCTCTGTCTTCGTCTTCTCTCTTCTCTCTTCGTGTTATGTTCTCTATCTGTTCATGGCTTAAAGCCAATCTGTCCTTGACTGTTCGATTCCTCTTCCGCCCCTTCAATTTTCCTGCTACTGTTTCGTTTGGAGTTCCCTACCTCTGCGTCATCGCCATCATCCATAGGGAAGTGGCCACTTGTCCTCTCACGAACTGTGCTAGCTCTTCCTCGATGGTTCGGTAATTTAGTTACACTGTGGAATGACTCATCTGCCAACTCAGCGGTGAAATCATACTTTAGAATTTTACATGTTGTGGCTTAATTCCCCTGTCAAATCCAGTTTCTCCATCGGGCGCAATCTCTGCCATAAGATCTGGAGCTCCCAGATCATACAGTGTTTGCTCATTTCACGCGGTTGACTTGCTCGACCGTTAGTGCGCGATGAGAGGCAGTTTTCTCTCTCATCCGTCGGACACGTGTTGTGCACTGAATGGAATCGCTCGTTTTCAGCCAAATCCACTTTCCGCCCAAGGATGTCCCCGATATGCCTCTGGTTTTGGAGTGCAGGACCCGCCTTTCACCTTAGCACTTTCCCCACGGTTTCTTGGCTTCCCATGCGACCAAGCGCTCGAGGCCTTTCCTTCTCGAGGGGTTTTGCCCAGCGATGTGCGATGCTAATCGCGCATCAGAAATGACCTCAGTTTCCCGATCCGGGCTTCCCAACTACCAGTTTTGCCTCACGTGCGGTCTCCGTGGGCCTCGGTCAGCACGCTTTGATTGAGGTCCTCGTCGTTCCTTACTGGCTGCAAACTGCCACTATCCAAAGGTCTTCCTGATCGCTCTTTGTTCATAAATTTCTGAGGTCTGTCCTGATTTGATACAGTCATGGTACTTTGATAATTTGTCATGGATCCAATTCGGATCAACATGTTGGATGTTGTAAACAATTGTTTCTTTTTCTATCTATTCAACATTGCACTAATATCCATAAAATAATACTATATTTTGATTGTCTTTAAAAAATTCATTACAATTTTTTGAACAATTGGGCTAAATTTATAAGAATCTATAAGAAAGAGAAATAGTTTCTTTGTAAAACATTTTTGTTTTTGTTTTTGAGGAGTGGGTTTCATGAGATGAAAGAGTAAATCGTCCTATTGAACTCCCTCCATATGATTCCTATATAAATGATAAATAAATAGTCCAATTCAATTTCCTCCATATGATTTTTATATAGAAGTAAATAGTTCTATTAAATTTCTTCTATATGAATATCCCTATATAGATTTTAATACTAGTGAACCAATTTTTAACCAATGTTGCCTATGTCTACATGGAGTTCTAAACTAGTCTATAAAATTGATATAATAAGATGTTTGATGTGTGAGAAAGAAGTAAATAGTTCTATTAAATTTCTTGTGATGTGTGAGAAAGAAGTAAATAGCTCTATTAAATTTCTTGTGATGTGTGATAAAGAAGTAAATAGTTCTATTAGATTTCTTCTATATGAATATCCCTATATATTTTTTAATACTAGTGAACCAATTTTTAACCAATGTTTCCTATGTGTACTTGTTCAAGTGTACTTGGAGTTCTAATATAGTATATAAAATTGATACAATACGAGGTGTGATGTGTGAGAAATAGATGATTTTTTTTCCTACATTTTCATATGAAAAAAATGAGGTGTGATGTGTGACAAAGATGTAAATAGTTCTATTAAATTTCTTCTATATGAATATCCCTATATATATTTTAATACTAGTGAACCAATTTTTAACCAATGTTCCCTATGTGTACTTGTGTACTTGGAGTTCTAATCTAGCCTATAAAATTGATACAATAGGAGGTGTGAATAGTTCTATTAAATTTCTTCTATATGAATATCCCTATATATATTTTAATATTAGTGAACCAATTTTTAACCAATGTTGCCTATGTGTACTTGTTCAAGCATACTTGGAATTCTAATCTAGTCTATAAAATTGATACAGTATGAGGTGTGATGTGTGAGAAATAGATGATTTCTTTTTCTTTTTTTTCCTTCATTTTCATATGAAAACAATAGTTTAATTTATCTTGTCAATATTGAAAACTCAAAATGATTTCTTCTCTTTAGTGTGAGAAGAGTTATTAGGCCAATCCAACCATCCAATGGTGAATGAAGTCATGTGGTTAAGCCTTAGCTCAATTTTGGATATATAAGGAAGTGAGTGTTTAAGTATAGGTGTCAACCCCCAACTCACAAAGGCCTTAGTGCTTAGTACTCATACCCAAAGGTGAAAAAGGGGAAATTTGGGCATCCTATGATTCATTTATGTAACAAATCATTCATGATTATAAAGACTTAGATATGTGATACACAACAAGAATTAGTTAAGCCTATGGTCTCGGTGTTTGGTCCCAAGATAGGGTGTTGAAGGTAAATGAAGACAAATGGAGACAAAATAGGACAAGTGCCAAGAAAGGGGGTTAAAGTGGTCTAGGGCCAAATATAAATACAAATGTAGTTAAATAGTTTCTAGAGGTGCAGTGTAACACCCAACCAAGTTATGTAAATATTGTTATTTACTTCATTATGAAAACTCAATCATTTCCTAGGATAATTAAAAGCAAGAACAAGAATTAGAGAGGTTAGTTATGATTTATTTGCTTAAATATTTGTTAGTTATGATTTACAACTTTTTTCACTTAAATATTATTATAATTTTACATCAATTAAAAAAATATATTATATTTAACTTTTTAATATTTCAATACTTATCTTATAAATTTTTTAAAACAATATTTAAAATTACCAATGTGATTCATGATAATTGTCAAAATACTTGTTTTAGGGATTCCCACATCCCATGTCATTTTCTTGGTATCATCTTAGTCGATATTAGCACATTTTTTGAAGCAATTGTGTTTGTGTTCATTATGCATCCCTTTGATGTTGGTGACCGATGCATTGTTAATGGTGATGACTTGAGGGAAGAAGGTTGCTAGTAGCCAGCATTGTCATTGTTTATTTTGCCACAATCATTTTTCTTTATGGTCACATTGCAAATAAACAAATCTTTCCCAATTTGGTTTCTGCTATGAGTACTCCATACTCTATTTTGTCGCAGATGAGTGTAGAAGAAATGAACATTCTCACAAAAAATTTATCCAAACTCAGCACTAGCAAAGGAAAAATATATAACAACATTCAATACATCATTTTCAAGTTAAACTATAATGACCACTGAGAACTTATTTTTTCTATGCAATATTTGATACAATTATTAGTTTATAGCTAATTATGGAAAAAGAATTTTTCTTTGAGCTTGATCCTCTTAATTGCTTTTGACGGTTCATTAGTACCATTCCATAACATTCCGCTCCAAGCGTTCATTAAATGTTCCTGCAATTAAAAAACAACGAAGAATATAAATAAATTGGCATAAAATATACGCACTGAACGCTCTTGCAGCAGATAAACACTATATAGCAAATTAGCAGACAATACAAGCACTACGTGTTCCTGCGGTTGAAATACAGTGAAGAATGTACAATAAGTCAGCGTTGTAGTATGAAAAAATAAAATTAACCAGGAAATAAATTTGAGTTACTAAATTTTATAATGGTATATTTATAAAAAATGGTGTAGATTATTGATTTGATTTGATTTGATTTTTTTTATTATTATTATTATTGATATGTTGATGTAATTAAGGCAATGTTAAGTTGTTATTGGAGTACACTTTATTTTATCCATTTTTTCTTAAATAATTATTGAAGCATAATGAAATCTTTTTCCACACCTCTTTATTATATATAATGGTTATAGTTTGATTTTCTAAAGTTTAATGGTTATAGTGTTTTTAAATAATTATTGAATGCGAAGGTGTGGAGGAAGCACAATGAAGGCTTCCTCCACACTCTGCACAATGGTTATAGATTGTATTTATAGTTTCTACCGACATGCCCACATTAAAGACATGACTTCCCTTATTCAATCTCTTTCCATCGGACTTATTTACATTGCTGGCAAAAAAATACCCATGGCAATCTAGTATCCGCAGAAGCAAACAACATGGAAAATGACAATTGAGATGCTATATGTCACGCCCCCAATCTTTTTTTTTCTTATTGGGCGGGTGCGGCACCACCGTACGCTCTAATAGAGCGTATATGGACTACGCCTTCACGATACTTAATTCCGCTTCACCGAATAAGTATAACCGTAAATCTTTATAACCGAACTATAAACATTATAATTCCACAATCAATTATAACTTCTCGTTCAATTATAATCAATTAACTTCATAACTGTATTAAAATCCTTAACCAATATAATTATCATGCAATGTAAAACCGAACTCAAGACATTGACATATAATTATTTTGGGAGGGGCAACTCCCGAACGAGTTCACCCACAATTCTTTATTATCTTTTTAAAGTTTACAACATACGTGCGCCCATGGCCTGCACGATAGTTCAGTTTACAACAGGCTTAGAACAACCTTTTAACATATGCCATCCCTTATGACTAAGTGCGCATCCTCACCATGCGACTTCGTGCCAAGACCGGCATAATCTGCGGTCCTCGACCTTATCGTTCGACCCCTCTATACCGTCTGTCAAACCTGAGCTGCGTCCTTACATTCTGCGCCAAAGATCTGCGCACAATTGAACTGCGCTCCTCTTGTTTGATGGAGACTTGAGTTGATCGATTGCTTCCTGTCCAAATGGCCTCAACGCTCCGCCTATATATAGGCTTCCACCGCCATTCGGATGGGGGTGTCGGTTGTAAAGCCGACCCCAATAATACAACATCCGCCCTTTCTTACTAACAAAGCCGACGTATGTTTTTGTGTGAACCGTCGTGTCTCCCCGTTTGGCGGGTCGGCCTTTGTAACACAAAGCCGCCCACGCCAAAGGGTATATCCCTTTCGGCCTCACTCGTGCTTGCCCGCTCGTAACCCGTGTGTGTGACATCCTCCTTGCTGGACCGCGCTGCCTCTTCGCCCACCTTCGTGTTTGCTACCTCCGCGTCCGTTTGATGCCGCCATACCCGTGTCCGTTCGGGTGCACCTCGTGCGCCTTTCCTCCACCAACGCCATACTAATCTGCACGACGTAGCCCGAGCGGGTGGGCGCACCTTCGTGCGGCCCTCCGCCCATTTGTTCGAATGCCCGACTGTCGAATTTTCATACGCTTGCCCGAACTGCTCACGTACCGAACCGTCTTCACGTCGAACTGTTCTACCACCGAACTGCTGCACACCGAACCGCTCGCCCGTCGAACTGTTTGTCTGCACGCTGAACTGCTGCATGCCAAACTGTTCACCCGTCGAACTTGTTGTCTGCACGCCGAACTGTGTAACCGGGTGTGCGCCCAGCGCACTACCCATACCCAATTCCGCCACAGGTTGTTCCGCCCGCGGGTGCTTCGTTTGGTCACCGGGTAGACGGGTGTGCCTTGCCCGACCTGTGCCGAATCCCAAACTCATTTCACCCATGGTACCCGTGTGTGTTCAGAACCGCTGTCTCGCTTTATGTTGATGTCTTCATTCAGGGCGTCCGCCCCTCGGGCGCGGGTCGCCCGCCCGTTGTGTGCAGAGCCCCTTTGTCAACCATCAACCTGTCCGCCATATGGTCGTGTAGCCTCGCCCGGTGCCCGTTTGCTGCGCCCGGGTCGTGCACACTGCCGGGTGAAGGCACACTCGCCCGTCGTGCAGGTCGCCCGCCCATCATGCGGAGTGCCCGATTCCTCAGGGCATGACACCCTCCTCCACCCTAAGACGTTGTCGTCCCGACAACATTTCATCCCGGTGGCTTCCCATCGAAATCATCAGCAACCATAATGTAGACTCATCATCAACGATCCTGCCTCCATCCAGTCACCAAACTGCATATGTAAATGATCAAGTGTCACACATCTCGACTATGTGCCCACACTTACTTTACGCTCCCCTGCCCAGGTTCATGGAAACCCCATCTTGCTGCTGCATGCTGGGATCATCATACCTGCCCAATCAACCTGAGGGCTCACTGCCTTGAGCAGTCAACAATGAGGCCATCCTCCATATCATCTAAGAAGATAGGAAGGCCAGGAAGTTTCCTCCCTGACTCTCGTCTGCCCATGTGTCGGATTGATGCTGTGTCCTTAAGCATTTATGCACAACTTCAATCTCTTCCTCTTGAGCAGCAGTGGCCACTTTTGGTTTAGAAGGGCAGTTCTTAACCGTGTGTGGTCCCGCACATAACCAACACTTCAAAGGTTTCTTCCTCCTCTCCCTATTGAGGTACCCTGCTTCGTCTTGTTTGTCCGGAAAACTCGGCCTTGGATCGACTTGCTTTGTCTCAAGCTTCCCTTCTACCGCGTTCTGTTCAAATGTATTGCCAAATGATTCATCGACCAAGTCCTTGGAGCTAAACTTCCGGAGGTCCATAGGGTGTTCACGGTAGTGAGCTTCCAACTTTTCGATATAGTCGAGCTCTTCTTGCTCAATTACGATTACCTTCTTGCCAAGGAGTTTTCTCTTTATTTCTTCCTCGATTTGCTTGATCCTCATTTCCACTTTAGACCTTTCCTTCCTCAGCCGAGCTCTTTCATCGAAGAGCTCTTGGAGACCCAATCTATTTTGGTGGATCTCTTCATCAACCTCATCGAGTTCAACACTTGCTGTACTTTCGCATTGACTTCTGAGTTCTTCCAGCTCTTTCCTAAGTTCCGAGCAGCCCTCCCGGATCTTCATATTTTCGGCCTGCATCGCAACCCAGTTAGAGCTCCACCTACCCATGTGCTCGAATACTTCATACCGGAGTGCTTTGACTGCGCTGTGGTCACCGTCGTCCACCACCTCGCCTCTGTCAATCCTCTCCATACTTTCGTGCAGATTCACCTTCAATTTTCACTTGGATGTCCAAGTTTCCACGAACAACCTGCTCAACCAGCTCTCAACCGAGCTCTGATACCAACTGTCACGCCCCCAATATTTTTTTTTCTTATTGGGTGGGTGCGGCACCACCGTACGCTCTAATAGAGCGTATATGGACTACGCCTTCACGATACTTAATTCCGCTTCACCGAATAAGTATAACCGTAAATCTTTATAACCGAACTATAAACATTATAATTCCACAATTAATTATAACTTCCCGTTCAATTATAATCAATTAACTTCATAACTGTATTAAAATCCTTAACCAATATAATTATCATGCAATGTAAAACTGAACTCAAGACATTGACATATAATTATTTTGGGAGGGGCAACTCCCAAACGAGTTCGCCCACAATTCTTTATTATCTTTTCAAAGTTTACAACATACGTGCGCCCACGGCCTGCACGATAGTTCAGTTTACAACAGGCTTAGAACAACCTTTTAACATATGCCGTCCCTTATGACTAAGTGCACATCCTCACCATGCGACTTCGTGCCAAGACCGACATAATCTGCGGTCCTCGACCTTATCGTTCGACCCCTCTATACCGTCTGTCAAACCCGAGCTGCGTCCTTACATTCTACGCCAAAGATCTGCGCACAATTAAACTGCGCTCCTCTTGTTTGATGGAGACTTGAGTTGATCGATTGCTTCCTATCCAAATGGCCTCAACGCTCCGCCTATATATAGGCTTCCACCGCCATTCGGATGGGGGTGTCGGTTGTAAAGCCGACCCCAATAATACAACATCCGCCCCTTCTTACTAACAAAGCCGACGTATGTTTTTGTGTGAACCGTCGTGTCTCCCCGTTTGGCGGGTCGGCCTTTGTAACACAAAGCCGCCCACGCTAAAGGGTATATCCCTTTCGGCCTCACTTGTGCTTGCCCGCTCGTAACCCGTGTGTGTGACATCCTCCTTGCTGGACTGCGCTGCCTCTTCGCCCACCTTCGTGTTTGCTGCCTCCGCGTCCGTTTGATGCCGCCATACCCGTGTCCATTCGGGTGCACCTCGTGTGCCTTTCCTCCGCCAATGCCATACCAATCTGCACGACGTAGCCCGGGCGGGTGGGCGCACCTTCGTGCGGCCCTCCACCCATTCGTTCGAACGCCCGACTGTCGAACTGTCATACGCTTGCCCGAACTGCTTACGTACCGAACCGTTTTCACATCGAACTATTCTACCACCGAACCGCTCGCTCGTCGAACTGTTTGTCTGCACGCCGAACTGCTGCACGCCAAACTGTTCACCCGTTGAACTTGTTTTCTGCATGCCGAACTATGTAACCAGGTGTGCGCCCAGCGCACTACCCATACCCGATTCTGCCACAGGTTGTTCTGCCCGCGGGTGCTTTGTTTGGTCACCGGGTAGACGGGTGCGCCTTGCCCGACCTGTGCCGAATCCCAAACTCATTTCACCCATGGTACCCGTGTGTGTTCAGAACCGCTGTCTCGCTTTATGTTGATGTCTTCGTTCAGGGCGTCCGCCCCTTGGGCGTGGGTCGCCCGCCCGTTGTGCGCGGAGCCCCTTTGTCAACCATCAACCTGTCCGCCATATGGTCGTGTAGCCTCGCCCAGTGCCCGTTTGCTGCGCCCGGGTCGTGCACACTGCCGGGTGAAGGCACACTCGCCCGTCGTGTGGGTCGCCCGCCTGTCGTGCGGAGCGCCCGATTCCTCAGGGCATGACACTATACCTCCCATGACTGAAAAGTGCAGTGAATACAAGAGTATTGTTTTCTTGTAAGGGAAATTCTAAGTGATTAGTAGAGGATGGAAGGAGATGTTGGGTCAATTCAAAATAAGTGTGGAATTTTTTTATCCAAATTTGGGTATGTCGAGCAGACTAGAAGACTTGTGGAGTTCACGGAATCTCTCAGTGCGTCTGTGTTTGTTGTCTTCCCGAGACAATTATATGTGTTCTATAGACAAATAATGATGAAGTATAATGGTGATAGATTAGAATAGTAACCACTTGTAGTTTCAATGCATGCATCGTGAGTGAGAATTAGTCATCATATTGCAATTGGATTGTGGAAATGGTTTTTGATAATGTTTTTGCTTTTGCCATGAGTTAACATGTTGGCATTTGAAACCCTTGACCAACATCGCAACATCGTGCACAAAGGGGGAGTGTGGAGGTGCAGAGAAAGCACAATGAAAACTTCCTCCACACCTCCGCACTCCAAACTTTCTCTGCACCTCCTTGATGCCATGCATATCCATTTTTCTTTTAAGGTAAGGAAATATGAATCAATACGACTTTGGGTGTTTCTTTGTATAAAGTCGATCCACTTTGTACACAAGTGTATTGCTAACAATGGTAGTTGTGCCTTAATTGTGTAGAGGCGTGTAAGAAAGTGTCATCATTATGTGGAGGTGCATAGGAAGCTTCCTTTGTAGTTTGCACAACGTAGCCATTATTAACTTTATATGGCCCTTGTCTCCATGATCAACTTAGTTGTTGGTCTATCATCCTCCTCATTATATTCCTCTAGGAATCGATAAAACTTTGTCGGAATATGTCTAGTATTATTCTAATTTGTGCTTTTCTGGAAAATATGAAATATGCACCTTCACTCAAGTTAAGCTTTTTGTATCTCAAGGATTCCCACAACAAGACTAATTTAGTAAAGTATATGATGTCGTTAACTTCAGACTCCTAGATGGATCATGTTTCTTATGGAGTATTATTTGGAGTTAATTTTATAAAAGTTTCCTACATCATCTCACTATGATTCAGGCCATCACCGATATGCTTGTGGATGCACCTATTCCAAAACCCAACTTAATAAAAGCCATTCTAGTCTTATTTATCTAATTTAAATGCATAACTGACAAAGCCAGTAATAAAGATTGGAAATGGGAATATATTCTTTTATCTCCGCTCCCTAATAAATTTGTCAAGTGCCATATGTGGAAGTAAAGAAAGATGGTCCTTAGAGCTCATTTAGACCTTGCGTGCTTTCATCACAACTCATTGTTTTGACTGACTCTTCTAGGTTTTTGCAGGGACAAATACCTTTAGAGATAATATATTGATTAAAAAAAACGAACTCAAAAAGAGTAGGTTGGGTCAATCCATAGTTTACCATTCTTAATTATCAAGTGTAGATCTTAAGAATATGATCCATTGTGTGCCCGACTGAACCCATTATTATATTCTAATTCCTTTTCCAGTATTAAATGAAAATAATAATCATAACCAACACCAAAGAAATCAATTAACGTTGAAAATCCAAATCATTCCACAATTCCAAATAAGGAGTTCAAAATGCAAATAATTCCATAGCCTTAAATGCATGAATGAATCAAATGATTTTTCAAAGGGGTTTCGAGGCCGAGAACATTTCTTTCATGGTCCCATCACTACCCACCATCTATTTAGGAAAAATATTAAATATTTTATTTTATTGGGTACTAAAGGAATAAATTCAAATGTTTTTGCGAAGGTGTAGGAGTGGAGAGAAAATACAATGAAATCTTCTTCCACACTCTACATAATGATTATAGTTTAATTGTCATCCAAAGCAATAATTGTCAACGGAAAAGGGACAAATAACTGAAGTGTTAACTCGTAATGTTAAACTTCGAGATAAACCTGAGAATTTTAGTCTAGGTAAGTTTATAGTCAAATTAATGAAGAATAGAGTAGAAAGAGATAATTTAATCTTAAATGACGTGGGTTTGGTTTTAAATCTAAATAAAGGACAAAGGTTTACCTGATATGGTCAAGTTTGAATTTAAATGACCTAGTCTCAAGCTTAACCGATGAAAATATTAGTTTGATTTGTGCACATTTGGAATTAAAACTAAAGGAATGTTATTGATTGGATTCAACGATAGCTTGTCTATGATGCACATATTAGCTAGCAGGAGGTGACTATAACAACCCCGAGTTAAAAGTTCATGTAATAAAGAATAATAAATGCAAAATAAGACCAAGGTCATGGGACACATATTCCACGTTGAATGTTAGGCAAAACATCCTAGTGGGTGTTATTTTTGGTTTATTTATGGCTAATGAAATTGGAAATGGAAAAGAGGCATTTATTTAGGAAAATAAAGGAAAAAATAGACAAAAATGAAGAAAATAAAGGGCTCAATGATAAAAAGGCTTATGAGGATCAGTTCATAGTTTTTTTCCAATTTGGCTTTGGAATTATTTTCAGAGAGGGAAGAGTACTAAGAGGAGAAATAGAGTAAGGAAATGAAGGAAAAGGAAGGAAAGGGAAGGAAAAGGAAATCAAAGGAGAAGCAAAGAAATCAGAGAACAAGCAACAAAGGTTGGATGAATTCACTTCAATAGGAAGATATTGCAAGTAATATGTTGCATGTGTTATTTCCTAGTTGAAGTGTGAATGTATGGTACATGCATTTATTCATTTACTATCATTGGCATGGGTTTTGCCTGGTTTGATAGGGGTTTCAGCCTTACCTTGTCATTTCCTAGATACCCATGGTGTGATGGGATTCTTGTCTTGGTTGATATTTTGATTGCTAGAAGGTTTTGGAACCGAGTGAGGTAGTTTCAAGAAAATTCCCAAGGGTTGGTGGTGTAGGTGGTTATTCTTAGGGAATCCCTTGATAGGCAGGTGGAGATAGGAAAATTCGTCAAGGTATTGATGAAGAAACTCTGAGGCATCCAAGTTTGTTTTTAGATTCGTGATCTCTTGGCTAATTTTTGCGAGATCTCAGTAGCCTGAGGGTGGAGATGGTTTAATATTCGGGAAGCTCTAGTTTTTTATATATTGAGATCCCACATTCATGATTGAAATATGACCGAGGGTGATTGGCTAAAAGAAAGATTTGGTTCAGCCCAATCTATGGTTAGGTGGTATGTGGAAGTCCATGACCTGGTTGGATTTTCCATAAGCTAATAAGATATTTTTTCCTATTGTATTCTAGAAGAATTTATACGTGTTGTTATGGTGATTTGATGGTTGTTCTGTTATGGTTAATAATATGGTTATATGTTGGTTATAAGCATGGATCTGTAATGTGCTCTAGCTATGAATTTGTTCAAGATTTGATAATTATTTGATGGTTAATGAATGCATGGGCTAACAAGTGTTATTGAAGCTATTATGAGAGAGAATCAGACCTTCTCGGTGATTCTCAGATAAGTTTGAGACTCCTATGATCATATATGCATTAATGATCTGTAGCTTAAATTTTCATTGTATGTTTGACGAAATGGTTGTCAAGGTTAGGCTTGGTTAGGTCAATTTCTTGTTCAAGTTTTGTATGAATAACATTGTCAATATGTAATTTATCATTATGTGAAGTTAAAGACAGTTCCGTGCAATGGTTTGGAGGCTAGCGTAGAAATGTGGCTTAGACCTTGGGACCTCACCCTCTATACTAGATAATTTGGATTGCAATCGCATTGAGGTAGTTTTGTGCATGTGTTTGGAGGGCCATAATTGCACCCTTGCATGCTTGTACATGTGGTTGGGAGTATAAGTCAGTGAAAAGGAGCCCCAACTCAGGGTTTGGTCACCTTGGGTTGTTCTTTGGCCCTTAAGTGTCCTACAAGCCCTCTAGGATGTTAAATGGGTGGTCAGAAAGTCTTAGTTATAGGCCCCACTTTCCTAATGGGAGCTAGGAGTTCAGGTCAAGTCATAGTGGCACTCTACTTCACATTTACCTAGAGGGCTTGTAAAAGCGGGTAAATGTGAGGAGGGGGTGTTACATATTGTTATCATAGCATAGTTCAAATACTTGGACCAGATGGGCTAGATACATGTTTTTATGCATGCATTGTCATGATTATGGTTGTCATGCATGAGGTCAATGTATGCAATTAGTGTTATCATGCATGATGCCAATATATTGAGATGATTATGTGTTATATACGTATCATGCTAATTTGGATTGATTTTGAAAATGAGATATCCTCCCATGAACTTCACTAAGGTATGTTTGATTATGTTTATATTTGGTGGTCTGACATGGTAATTTTGCTGGAAGAAGAAGAGGATTGGAGATAACTAGCAGAATGGTGGTTTACAGTTCACATGACTCTCCTTATAAATTATATGTGTAGCTAAGAGATGAGTACTCCCTTGACATAACACACACCTAGAGAAGTCTAAAGGCAGAAATGAGAAGTTTCAAGGTAGATGATGATAAGATCATTCAATTGTAACAAATACTTGTCAGGGCATAGGGAAAAAAAGCAAAAGTCAATGCAGTTATCCTTCAAAGTTTGTCATATTTACAAAGATAGGGACAACCACAAATCAGGTATGGACAGCAGGATATGACTAATGCGGCATATGATAGTAGGTCTCATGGAGGGCATAGGTTAGATAAGGATGACATAGTTAGAGATGGTAGGTTCTTGGATACACCTGATAGGAGAGGTAGTGGTTACGAGTTCTATTATAGTTCTGGTTCAGACATGTATCATGGTCATCATCACTATCATCCTTATAGGAGGAGTGAGAGGGAATATTTTCCGGATTATTTAAAGAAATCTAAGCCTCCTAAATTCGATGGAGATTTGAAGAAACTAGAAGATGCAAAGGCATGGTTTCTTGGGATGAATAAGTTCTTTGGATTGCATGATTTTACGGAGAACATGAAAGCCAAGATAGTTATTTTCAGTCTCAAGGGAATGAAAGACATCACTATCATTCTTATAGGAGGAGTGGGAGGGAATATTTTATGGATTATTTAAATAAATCCAAGCCTCCTATATTTGACGAAGAGTTGAAGAAACCAGAAGATGGAAAGGCATGGTTTCTTGGGATGAATAAGTTCTTTGGGTTGCATGATTTTATGGAGAACATGAAAGCCATGATAGTTATTTTCAGTCTCAAGGAAAAGACAAACATATGGTGGGAAAATGTTAAGCATGTCAAGGGCATGAGGACAAAGAAGTTAAGTTGGCATGAATTCAAGAGACTTTTCAGAAAGAAGTACTTGTCTAAGAGGTACTATGATGGAAATGCCAAGGAGTTATATGAGTTGAAGTTGGGATCTCTCACAAACGAGGATTATATCACTAAGTTCCTGAAGTTTTTGAGGTATGTACCTTACCTTAAGGATGAGAAGAAAAAAGTTTAGAGATTTATCAATGGACTACCATTATCATTCAAGGATTGAATTGAGTATGGGCCTCACTCATTGAAGGAATTCATTGGGAAGTTGAAGCATTTTTATGAGAAATCTAAGCGTAAGTCCAAGCCTAAGTAATATTGGAAAGGGAATGACAAGATTAAAGGAAAGTGACCATCAAAGTGAGCAAGACCTCAGGATGCAGGTGAGAAGGAAAATGTTGCTCCTTACAAGAAGTTTAATGTGGTAGAGAAGGGACATGGGCCTTAGCCTAGAGAGAAACAGAATAAGGGTAGTGGCAGAGAAACATTGTAGTGTTTCTTTTGTGGAAAAGATCATTGCAAGAAGGATTTCCCATTGTATCATGGTGGAAAGCCTCATATATACAGTTCTCAGGATGCGCAAACAATTAGAGATGTGGGCTAGAGAATTCCTCAAATCTATGTAGCATTTGATAACAAGCAGGAAGATCACTAGGCATCCATCACTGAGATTGAAGGTAAGCTTTGTGATCAATTTTTTTCCCTTTTGATTGACCTTGGATCTAATTATAGTTATATTAATCCTGACCTAGTGGATAAGTTTGATTTTAGAAAAGAAATGCATGCAGAGTCTTAGTTGGTGTAGTTGGCTATAGGCACTACGAAAAGAGTTCATCATTGGGTAAGATATTTTGTATTTGAGTTGAATGGTATGCCTACATCAGTGAATCTAAATGTGATTCGATTAGAATCATACAACATTCTTTTGGGTATGGATTGGTTGTACCTTCACAGGACTAAGGTGTATCATTATGAGAAGGCTATTGAGTGCTTGGATGATGATGGAGAGAAGAGAATCTTGTAGGGGAAGAAGAAGCCTACATTGGTGAGAATGGTTACAAATATGTAGGCTAAGTGCAGTTGTCGGAAAGGGTGTGTATTTTTCACAGTGCCCGTTTTTAGTGACAAGGGGAATGATATTGAGAATGTTTAAGTCTAGAAGAGGTATCTGGTTTTGCAACAGTTTCAGGATGTATTTCTAGCAAAAATTTTAGAGTTGCCTCCTGATAGGGAAGTGGATTTCTCTATTGAGTTGGTATCACGAGCAGCGCCAGCATCAAAGGAACCTTACAGAATGAGCACTCCAGAGTTAGTGGAATTGAAGTTGCATTTGAAGGAAATTCTTAACAAGGGATACATTAGGCCAAGTTGTCCACCTCGGGGGTGCACTAGTATTGTTTTTGAAGAAGAAGGATGGTACTCTTAGGTTGTGCACTGATTACAAGAAATTGAAAAAGGTGATGATCAAGAACGGGCATTATTTTCCACGGATTGATGACATATTCAATCAGTTGAAGGGAGCAGCAATGTTCTCGAAAATTGATTTGAGATCATAATATCATGAGGTACACCTCAAAGAAGAGAGCATTTACAAGACTGTTTTCCAAACCAGATATGGGCATTATGAGTTTGTTGTGGTTCCTTTTGGTTTGACTAATGTTATAGCTACTTTCATGTGTTTGATGAATAGTTTTTTGTGTCCTTATCTGGACAAGATTTTAATATTATTCATTGACAATATATTGATATATTCTAACAATGAGGAAGAGAATGAAAAACAATTTGCTGCATTGTTAATATTGTTGAAAGAGAGAATCAGATGTATGTCAAGCTTAGTAAGTGTAGTTTATTTAAGAAAAAAGTTCATTACTTAGGGCATGTTGTTTCCAAGGAAGGCATAACAATTGATCCAGAAAATATCAGTGCTATCATGGAATGGGCATCTCCTAGGAATGTGGATGAAGTCAGATCATTCATGGGATTAGCAAGTTATTACAAGTGGTTCATGAGGAACTTCTCATAGATTTCCTATACTATTACATCATTGCAAAGAAAAGGAAAGGAGTTAAAATGGATAGAGAAACGTGAATCCAGTTTTGAGCAGTTGAAGCAGTTGCTTACAAACACTCTAGATCTAAATATTGCAAATCTAGAGATAAAGAGTTTGTGGTGTATATAGATGCTTGCAACAAAGGAATTGGTGGATTTCTAATGCAGGAGGGACTGGTGGAATGCTATGAGTCAATGAAACTAAATGAGCACGAGAAGAATTATTTGACTCATGATCTTGAGTTGCGAGTGATCATTCATGCATTGAAGATGTGGAGGCACTACCTTCTTGGCAGGAGGTTTTTTCTATGAGTGATCACACTGGGCTGAGATACTTGTTTGACCAACCTAATCTGAATTTCAGGAAAGCTAGATGGCTAGCCATGCTTAATGAGTTTTACTTTAAGATCAAGTACATTAAGGGTAAGGATAAAAGGGTTGTAGATGCCCTTAGCATACGAGTGTAGGTAAATGACATTACGGTTATGAGTTCATATGAGACAAATTTGCAGGAGTGGATCTTGCAAGCAGGGGAGCAGGATGACAGGTATAAGAAACTAAAGAATAGGTTACAATAGCAGAATGTAGGTGATCAGGATGTGGATTATCATCTCATAGTATATGGTTTAGTGATATTTAGGGAGAGGATCTATGTGTCAGATAGTGTTGGTAGAAAATTGTAAAATATAGAGACCCTGGGTTCAGACGCTGGGGCCAAAACAATATTTTTGTAGTCTATCGTAATACTGACATTTTCACCTTACTCAAGAGAAGTAAGGCTTCTCAGCTGAGGTGTGACATGACCTTACTAGGATCGGAACTAGAATGAGGGATCAAGGAGAGTTGCGCAATGATTATCATTTGCATCTGCTCTATAAAATCATAGAATCTAACGTATAACCAACACAAAGTTTGACTTGCAACACATCCAAGGGAACATTTGAAATCCACATTCATGCATAAGAAATTTTTAAAGAGGCCCATGCAAACAAACACATTATGAACCATAGAATAGCCTTATAACTCCTTTCCATTAAACTTAAGACATCATTACATTTTGGCATTGTGTCCCTTTAGGTAGGAACAAAAGAATCATCATACAATGTAGCTCAGAAATGGATAAAGAAGAAATAGATAAAAAAAGAATAGGGACAAGTCCAAGAGACTCAACGACAACATATCATTGCATGAGCTTCACCTCTTCTTCTTATTGTCTTCTCCTTTGGATTTTATAAACTTTGCTTGCTTGAATTGAGAGTATTTTCCTCAGATGAAATGCACTTTCCTCCTTGGCATCTTCTATGACTTGGCTAGGACTGCTCCATCTCTCCTTGATGACCTTTGTGACTCGGGTGCACTTGCATGTCCCCATAATTTCCACTTTCCAACTTCAGTGTCTACCAACTCCTAGAAATTTTTTTCTCTTTACCTCGGTTGTTTCCTTCGCAACTACCCTTCAGTCAGACTTGGTCAAAATGTGTCAAAAATTTTGTGCCCCAAAATGAAGGACCGAATAGGCCCTGACCACAATCGATTGACTCATCCCCAATTCAATCTTTGGCTAATGATGTTATTTCTTCTTGTTGTTGCTAGGCTCCTACTTATGTTGCTTATTCTTGAACTTTTCCTTCATGTGATGCACATTCTCCTTCAAGTGAAGGACCCAACTCTAGGATGGATTGGATGGCTATGGCCTTGAATTAGGTATATTCAGTAAGGGCTGACTGCCAGGAATCCAAAAGAGTGACAAATTTTTCAAGAAATGGCATGGTAATTTTAGTTTTTGGTTAGGCAGTTCAGGTATTCAGAAGCACATTCCACTGTGTATCTTCTTCTATGCTGAGTTGTCGTAACTTATGAAAATGGACCTATATTGGTGGTTTGAGGTCATGGAGTAGAGACTTGGTGACTCAAGAGTCATCCTAAATTTTTTGGATATGTTTCTGGAGAAAATAAGTTTGTGCATACAAATCCTTTTGTTGGTCAAGGTCAATTGTAGTCAGTGCTTGGTTGAATAGTTAGTGAGCCTTTTAATTCAAATCATAGACTGCCTAATTTTTCTTGGCAAGGAACCTAGACCAGTCATGAACCTGAGTGAATATTTCTTGCACCTATCCAGTAGCTTGATGAAGGGAGGCCTTTAGAGAAGCCAAATCGGTAATTTTCTACTTAATTTTAGTGGCATATTAGGTGGCTAGATCAGGGAGCATTCTATGGTTGGCTGCGATAATCTTCTGAAGCTCCTAGTTCGATGCCCAAAGGTAGACACAAGCAGTTCTTGTTGTAATTATGGTGTTCATGGTTGTAGCTAGTTGATGTTGAAATTGGTATTGATGTCAACCTTTGATGATGTAGCTTGATGGTAGTATGGTGATCATGGAGGTGTTTCCTTAAGTTTCCTTTTGTTGACATGTGCATCGATTGGAGGCATTGGAGATGCCGCTAGAGGTGATGTAGAGGATGACTCAGGTGTCATTCATGTTGTTGAGTTGGCACACTAGTTGAGTTGGTAGTTATGTCTTCATATAGGTCTTCATGTTTATGATCATGGAGATGACTTGTTACAGTGATGGTTTAATCACATTATGGTGATGATAATGGTTCAAAGGCATCACAGGTTTGTTCAGTGGTGTTGTTGCTTGTGTAGATGTTAGAGGAGAGATGGGGACTTTTTGGCACTGTTGCCAACTCTTGGTTGTTGGTTTCTAATTCAAAATGGCAGTGACACTTGGGAGACTTGTTTTATTAATTTTCATAGGGGTCAAAGGCTATGACAGATATTTGGAGGCATGTTCAGGAGCTAGAGAAGGTGACCAACTAGTTGACAAAGGTTATGGGCTGAAGTTTGATGTTTTCCCCCAATTTTTGGCATGTAAGCCTATGGGAGTGACTGAAAGGCTCCAACCACTAGTATAAAATCCTATGGGAGTAGTTGCAACCCAAAGAAACTAGATTTGTCTATTCGGTTGAGCCTTTTCATGGAGATTTCTCCACAATTTGAATTTAATTTAGCATGAAATTCCTAGAGGCCTCTAGATTAAGTTGTAAAGGTTGGGAATGGTTTGAAAATGCCCTCCAATGATGTGAGCACCTTTAGTGCACAAGTAGTGGTGATAGTGCATTGATTTTGTCAATTTTGTGCACTCTAGATCCCATTCCTAAGGTGAATTTCACCTAGTACATTTTATATACATTGTTTTGGAGCTGAGTATTGGTTGGTTGAGTGATAGTGTGAGTTAGAGAAGGTTGCATGGTGTGAGTATGCTCCATACTCATTTTGTGAGAAGGATGCATCAATGTATGTGTTCTAATGGTAGAATAATGAGCAGATCTATTTGTTGAAGTAGTATTTTGATTCAGAACTTCAAATTGCATATTAAAGAAGTAGAGATTTGTAGTAGAGGTGTTCATATAGATGGAGAGCTTGGTATAGCTCCATATTTGAGTCTCTCACTTTTGTTTGGTAGGTTTACTAATGCATTGGGCACATAACCATTGTGTTGCATGTTGCTAATTGTATTATGTAGAAATTATAGTTTGGAGTGAGGGTTTGATATTATGGGAGATAGTGAGGTTTATATTTATGTATGGTGATATTATTGTTCAATTTTTGTTGGATGGATTATGGCCACTATTTTTCTAGAATGGAGATCATATGACTGTGGAAATTTTATTTGATTTATTGATGGTGTCATGTTTCTGGAGATTGTATTGAAAAGCTTAATCAAATTAAGCATAAATTCTTGGGATCCAGTATCAAAATAAATGAAACAAGGTCCACATAGAGTAGAGGAGTGGTGACTTCATGGGTATGGAGGAGAGATTGTGAAGTTTTAGAAAAAGGAATAGTTTCTCCATCCAATTAGAGTTGGATAGTCCAATAAAAGTTGGGTGAGGATCATTGATCGTGGTAGTGTTCACAGGATGGTAATTTGTAGATTTCTATGATGAGCCGCATAATTGAAACAAGAATGTTTCAATTCCCAAGGCTATGCACTTAAATTATCAACCCAGGGTTCGTACCAACTTAAGAGGTTTCAGAAATATATGTGCAACATGCAATGTGTCTTGTTTTATTGATATGATGTAATGAATTGAATATCATGAAATCTAACCTAAACTAATTGTGGAAATGGAAATGCTTGAAATGGAAACCTTAACCTATAGCAGGAAACAAAAGAAAAGGAAAGCAAACCTATTCTAATTGCAAAAAGTAAAGAGCATGAACCAAATATCAATCATTTCATTCAAAATATATTTGACCTTGTAACAAAGTTCATTAGGTGCCTCATAAAGTAATCACGAAAATCATCACTATTTCATTCAATTCATGAACTTGTCTACTAACCCTTAATTGTTGGAATGTGTTGCAGTGGCAAAAAGGGAAGTCGTAAGTGGTCTTTGGTCTTCCTCAATCATGGATTAAAAGCCTGGAGGTCATTATTCAATCCAAAAAAAAAAAAAATTCAAGGTTTTAAGACAAATCTGGCTAAGTCTATAAAGTGATACAGGATATTGAGGACCACTGCAGGACTGCTAGAGGAATGCTACAAGATTGACAAGATTGCTACATGATTGCTACTTCTCGAGATAACTTGCCGAATTCCCAAGAAAATAAAATGAAAATGAGATGGGAATTTTATTTTTTTTAAGTAAGATGTCCTAGGACTCCATTCCAAGTGGAATCACTCAAAAGTACGCCAGTTAACTTGTGCTAAAAAATAGCAGAAAATTATTGAGTCTAAAAAACTAGAAATTCAAGAATTAGTTAGCTAGTTAACCCATCAAATACCTGACCTTATCAAGTAAAAATCCTATGGGGTAAATTTTTTAATTAACTTTCAAAAAAATTGGAATCAACTCAAAAGGATCTCATTAAAACGTTTTAAAAATTAGCAGAAAATTACTACTATGTTGTTGCAAGCAACTACCAGAAATTCTAGATTTTTGAACTAGTAAACCAATCGAGGTAGCTCAATGATGAATATGAATTTTCAAAGTTGTTCTAAGGATGAATCATGTTTGTGACTCTATAAATAAACTACAAAAGAAATCACTTCAATAATTTAACCAATAAAACCTACAACAATTGAATTGAAAGGAGTTTTGATGGCGAGGGTTTTTAAAATTTTTCACACTGATGCAACTTCTCTACTGGGAGGCTTGGGCACCTATGGTGGTCACGTATAGGGATTTCGATCCCTCTGCAATATAAATAGAGGTGTTTATGTAGCCTATGCCATACATCTGCTACTTCGAAAGAACCATCTCCCAGAGGTTGATCGCCCTTGATTTGGATCGGAACTTTATCCACGGATCGGGCCACATCCTACCAGACTTGATCAACTAGAATACATATCTTCCCTTTCTCTAGCTAGATCCATAAGTATCTCCTCAAACCAACAATTCCCAATACCGTTTCATTGACACTAAGTTAAATTGCAACGGAGGGATGTATGAAAAGTATGGTAGTTTTCTTCTAGATTGTTTTATTCATGTTTCGGGGCACTTAATCACCGATTGTTACCCCATATTGAGAGATCGAATATCTTTTAGGATAGATATGGAAATTTTGTAGGGATTTTTGGATCATGCAGGGATGGATCTACTTTTTTCTTGGCGATACAGGATCATGCCCCAAATCTGGTGAATACTGAAATCATTTGGCCTCTGTTTTGGTCAAATTGATCATAGCCATAGTTCTATGTATCAGATAAATCCCCACAATGGTTAGCTTTGAATCAATCTTTTCAGATTCGAGTATTACCACAACTTGACATCAGGAAGGGACTAGTGGAGGTCTGTGGCAAAGTAAGAGTAGAGGCAAAATATTTGGATAACAGTCCATCTGTGCAGATTGACACGATACTAATTTTTGCAAGGATCCAAGGTATGATGACTAGCCCAGACTCACAAAATTCAACATTCAAGGGGATTTTTCAAATTTTTATAAAAACCCCGACAGGAAAATCCATAGTACTCTGTATTTAGCCCTCCGACAGGGTCACACACTTGAAGTTGAATCTTATGAATAAACTGGGATATCCATACCAACACCAAAAAGTGTTCTACAGGGGTCGATCCCTATAAAATAAATGAATTTTATATGAATACAATATTCTTCCTTCTACTTCCATGATTCCATCATTCTCAACCTGAGACTTAAAGGGGGAGCAACATGATCAAGTAAATCCAAAGGAGCAGGAGGTGTTACTGGAACTAAACTACCCAAAGGAACAAAATCGAATCAGGAACATAAAATAACTAGTCTCTCATTCAAAAACATCCTCCAATGGAAATCAAGAGCTACAACAATCTCATCTCAGATGCCCAACCCCAATCCTTATATCGTGGAGAAGGAAACATATGTCCCAAAACTGAACATAGAATTAATAGCAACAAATGATTTTTGCACAACCAATGAGGCATAAGCCCTCATTTGCAGATTTAATAGTTTTTTTCCAAAACCAATGGACCTGTTTCACTAGATCTTCACTAACTGGACAACAAATTGTGAGATTCACCTCTTCTCCAAAAGTTTTTTCATTGTAAATTTTTCATCGTTAGAAGAACGAGACATTATCTTATAGGAAGGGCCATGGTTTTGTGGATCGACGGGTCTCTTCACCACTCCATGGTTTCCATAATTTGACGCAAATACTATGATTGTATCAAGGATGTCGGTATGGGTAAGACTGCATAACCTTCCCCTACATTTTTGGCATAATTAAGTGCTAGAAATTATCGGAAATATATTATGACGATACATAAAGACTGATAAGCAAAGGATGGAAGAAAGAATATTTACTTTTTCACACATTTGTGTAGAAGTGGATCTCAGTAAAGGCCTACCGGATCGCATTCAACTGATACACAACAACCAATACTGGACTCAAATCTTGGACTTTGAGAATAAAACATTCAAATCTCGAATATGTCACCAAACATGACACTTACAAAACACATGCCTATTGCTAAGAAAAAAATTTGAAGAAAGAAGAAAAAAGGGAAACAGCCAAAAGGTTAGCAATTTCCCCCAAATGAATTAGATGAGGAAGAAGAAGAAGCAGAATTGGACCCCACCTCGAACCAGCAAGAACAACCCATAGCAGAAAATGAAGAGCAAGATGGAAAGACACACAAACTAACAATTTTACAAGAACCCACAAATCAACTTATCGTGATATCTGAAGCTAAGGAAAAAGGAGGAATAAAATGCCATCATACTTATGATAACTTCGATGCAGATAAGGAAACCACAAGAATAGGAGAAAATCAACTATCTAT
>APFE030575527.1:6608-63169 GCA_000404065.3 Pinus taeda
GATTGATTCAGAAAGAGAAAATCATTGTGTCTATAAATCTGAGTTGCAAGCAAAATCTCATAAATGTCAACTTGGCAAAAAAATTACGAGTGCCAACGAAACACATGGAGCACACACAGGTTAATAATGAGCAGGTGCAAGTTTATAAAGATTTGAAGATTTCTATGGACAAATATGTATTGCATTCTGATTTTTATGCTTCAGATATGGCTAATGAGGATGTTGTTTTGGGATACCCATGGATGGAATTGGTGGGTACTATAAATATTAATGTGCAGAAGAAATTCCTGAAGCTCTGATATAAAAAGAAGAAAATTACATTGTAGGATATTTCCATCAATAAGCATGTAGAGTACAAGGAGGCTGAAGAAAAAGATGTTCCAGGGACTAACATATCAGATGATGAGCCATTGATAATCGACAACCAAACACAAATAGAGGCTAAAGCAAAAAAGGCTACAGGTGTTGATACATCAGATGAGGGCTCAATGGTTGAAGTAATATTGGAAGATAAGACACCACAGCCGGCACCACAACACGCACCAAATAACAGTCAGGCTCGAGTAAGGGGTGAAAATAAAAAAGACATCGTGGGTTAAAACGTCAACATATTATCACCCACATCACCCCGCAAGACAACAACCAACAAGATGGCAACCAATTAGCCACAAGGACAGCAACCCCCGCAAGCCAGATAGAGAGGAGCGAAGATCCACCTACTACACATCAACATAGAAGAACTGCCATGGTCAACGTCCATCTCAATCGAGCAAGGCATCAACTGGATCGAGGGCTCGCCTTTCTCTTGGATGGCTAGATGCACATGCATGGTACCAGTGGACTACTCTTTTGAGTAGATCTTATTATTTGTGTTCTTCCCATGTTTCGGGGATGAAACATGTTAAGGGGGGTGGAATGTAGTGTACCTAGGGGGGGATAATATGGGGTACAAAGGGAGGTACCCAAGGGAATAATAAAAAATGGGATGAGCCATAGTAATAAATAAGGTGGTTAACCCGTATCATGTAAAGGACCACAAGTAGTTAGTAATAATGTAATGGACCCATGGTATTAGATAGATGGTATTGAGGGAACCATGGTATTAACCCATGGTATTGTATATATGAGGCCTATATAGAGGCTAGAGATTCCCCATTGAGAGATGTCAAGGAATATTGTATGAATAGGCATATGGCTTGTGGAGTGTTTTCCTTCTTTAAGGAGTGAATGCATGGTGTTGCCCTACCTTAAGGGTTTTGATCAATAAAGAAACGTTTATATTCTATATTCAAATCTTGTTATTTCTTAGGTTTATTTCTATTCTCATATATTTTTGGATCAGATTTATAACAAGTGGTATCAAAGAACTTGATATCAATAAAGAAGAATTTCTATCTATTTCTTGGGTTTACTTCTATTATCATATACTTTCATATCAGATCTATAACAAATGGGGTTTCACAAGGGGGCAAAATCCCCCCCTATCCATGGGGTTGTAGGTAGGGGTGGAATCATTGAAAAAAAAATTGTGGTCATTTCATTTGTTTTTTTCATAGTTTTCAACATATGGATTTTTTCTTTTGGTAGTTTTTTGGTATATGGTATTTTATCCCATGGTTTATTAATTATTGTTAAACACTTAAGTTTGTAATCTAATATGACTATATGAATTACTATTTTTGGATGCTACTACAAAATACATATTGTATTGAAAACAATGGATTTGATTAATGATAAAAAGATTTGAGGTGTGACTCTAAATAGCTTGTTGGTTTTCCTAGTTTGGATTTTATTGTGGCCACAATATCCCCCTTAATTTTGAGAAGATGAAGGGGCCCCCATTGCAATTCTTGAAAAATCCACCCTTCTAATTGATCGATGATTTCACCCTCCCTCATTATCTAGTTTTTGTGCCTCTTGCTCCTGATATTTTGATCATGTCTTGACACATGGTTTGTCTCAATCCTTGGGGTTGTTGTTTTCAATGCTTTTGAGTGGTTTTGCGCCGATCCATTTCAATTGCCTCATTTATCCCACCTTTCTGCTAAGTTTCCAATAATTGAAAATTCCAGAGTTTGATTAGTTTAAGGCCTTGCTTTGATGGATTTTGACTTATGTTTCGAAAGAATAGATTTCTTGAATACTAACATGCTCCTGTATGTATATATATAGATACTAACATTTTACATTTTGTTAGTATAATATATTATATTAACACAAACTATTATACTAAACACACACTCTCTCTCTCTCTCTCTCTCTATATATATATATATATATATTACATTAATTAAGTTATATACATAATTCATAATGTTATAATTTATTAATATATAAAAATGTTTTATAATATATATATATATATATATATATATATATATATATATATATATATATAACCTACTATTATGTACACTACAATCCACTTATATCCACTTATGTAAATAAACTTACATTTAAAAAGGTGTGTATATTATAAACTTATAAAAATCATATGTGTATTCTATCCTAAAAGGTAATAAATGAATATTATTGGCATTTGAAATCATTTTTATATATTAATTATAACAATAATGGAAAATTTTAAAGATGGAAAATTACTTTGAAGTGTAAAAACATTAGTGAATCTCAATAATCTCTAATATGCAAACTATAAAATGTTTATGGATATATTTGTAAAATTATTCACATTAAATTATTTATATAATCTCTGTACACAATAAAATGTTTATGAATATATTTGTAAATTTATTCAAATTTAAATGATTTATATATAGTCTCTATATGATATTGGTAATTTTTACAGTAAAATAAATTTATATTGTAAAATTTAAGCAAATCATTAAAAAAATAAAAATTAACAATTTTTTTATTAAAAAAGTCATGAAAAATTAACTGACTTACCAATATCAACTCTTAAAATAACTTTTTCTATAATATTATATCAGTACAAAGCAAGTCCCAGAAAATGTCACTAAAGCAAGTAACAAAAAACAGTCACGAATGATCCTTATAAACATGAAAGCTTTTATTATATCAGTACTGTTGAAATTGTAATTTCAACTGCAGTTTTTTCTTGCGATGCGATCATATCGCAAATCGCATTTCTTTATCCTTGCCTTAAATGTGCTTTCCTTGTTTTCTGCGATGCGATCTTATCACAGATCTCAAATCGCATGCATGCTTGGATCCTCAGTTTTGTTCACTTGATTACTTCGATTGCGATGGTGCAATGCGATCCGATCGCAAATCGCAAATCGCACCAATATAATTGTGTTCCATTTTTTCCTCTAGCAGATTGTGTTTCTGGGATGTGATCCAATTGAAGTCAACGGTTGAAGTACAGGCCTGTAGCAAATGAATTTGACGTGAAGTAAAAGTTTCTTTACCGCCAGTTTTGTCAGTAAAACAGTAAATGTAATTTACTGTGGGTTGGTAAGTTTTGGTAAAGATTTTAATTTTGTTTCAGTGAGAGTATGGGCATAAGTAAAAGTTGGTAAAACCATTTAATTTTATTGTTTTTCTTTTACGGAAGCATGGCAAGAGAAAACGGATGTAAGTTTTTTTTTGTTATCATATATATATGTAATGTTTGTTTGTTGACAATGAAATTGTAAAGAGAGGCACAACAGTGCGTATGTACAGTTTTGTGTGTGCAAAGGAAAAACTCGCCGCAGCAAATGCAAGAAGAATACACACATCAGTGTGAAGTGATTGTAATATGGGGTTGTTCTGAGAATGTAATGGTGTGAGAAATACGCACAGTAGTGCGAAGTAAAGAGAAGAGCATGCAGCAACAGTGAATGTAATTTTTGTAGTTGAAGTCTGTTTTTACAGCAAGAATGTAAAAGAGATCTTTACACACTGCAATGTAAAATCTCAGGAGGAGACAAAGTAATTTTTTTTGTTGAAATGTTATTGGTGAATCCCTCTGAGTGAAAGAGGATGAATTTTGTATCAAATTTTTTATTTTAATGAATACAAACATTTTATTGGTGTGTAATACTCTGTTCTCAGAAATTTTATTTGTTTCCGCTATGTTAAAGATCCTGTGGAGAAAAATAGTGCTTTGTCTCTGTATGTGAGTTTTTTGTTGTTTTTGGGATTTTAACAGAAAAATCCCCAACAGTGGTATCAGAGCTAGTCCAGGCTCTTTGAAGGTGTTCAAGAAGCTGAAGGAAGGTTCCTTTTCTTGCAGCAGTAAATCTTCTCCAGCAGAGTGAAGTCTTAGGCAAAAGAATCCAGGTATTCCTCAAAGTTTTTTTTTGTGTTACTGCTGAAAAAAAAACAGTCAGTGATTTTTAAAATACACAGTCAAGTATATTTGAAACATAGTTAAGAATGGCAAGGTCAAGGAAGAAAGTCACCAATCCTCCTAAAAATGTGTCTCCCTCTACTATTAAAATAGAAGGCGATCCATTTGAAAACATTCTATTTGAGACTCCAAGGTTCAATGGGAACTTTGATATATGGGAAATAAAAATGAGAACTTTCTTAAAGTCTGAAGGGATTGAAATTTCGGAATCAGTGATTGATGATAGCAAGATGGATAGAGAATCCAAGGAGTACAATGCAAAAGCAGCAAAGAAAATCTTGGATGGACTCCCTGATTCTGTAAAGAAGAATCTAGGAAAATATTCATCAGCAAAGGATATATGGGACAAAATTCATGACCTTCACTCAAAGGGAGCACTGACCATGACAATCAGTTAAGAAGGAAATTCTGAACCCATCATAGAAGCTAAAAATGAGAAGGTTGACCTCATCAAGCTTCAAGTACAAGAAAGGGATGAAGAGCTCGCCAAGCTTAAGAAGGAACTTGATCAAAGCAAAAGGAAGCATCATGAAGAAGTCATATCCATGACAAATCAGTTGAATAAAGCAAAGAAACAGGAAGAGATCTTGTCAAGTCAGCTTGAACAAAGGCACAAGAGAGTGAACAAACTTGTAGAAGAGATTGGACAGTACAAGGTAGAGGTCTCCTCCCTTAAGTCTGAATTACAAGAAGCCAGGAAATAGGCACAAGAAGCTGAGAAGAAAATGGAGAGCAGTCAAGCAAAGAATGAAGAAATCTCTAAAATAAAGTTAGATATCATCTCCCTTAAAATAGTAGTAGCTGAAGTTACTCGTAGCAAGGAAGAAACTGAGGAACAACTTGCAAAGAAGAATAATGAGTGTGAAAGATTGGCAGAAGAGACTGTCCTCCTCAGAAAAAAGGTTGAAGGGATGAACAAAATCATGAAGAGCTCTCAAGCCTTGGATGACATGCTCAACTATCACAGATGTCCATATGATAAATCAGGACTCGGGTATGCAGGTGAACCCTCAAACAAGAATGAAAATGCTTTAAGCAAAAGAGATGTGAAGAAGCCAGAAAGAAATGGTGATGCTTCTAGTTCCAGCAAAAGCAAGGAGAAAAATCAAGGCTACAATAGAAGAAATCCTACTCCAAGTAGAAAACCAGCTCCAAGAAAAAATGTTGATGATGTCAAAGAGGCAAGAGGCAATGGTTATCATCAAAGGATCTCAAGGCAAAAAGGCTTCAGAAGTACATCAAGGAAACCTCCATCTCCCAAGTACCAAAGTTCATTTTTTGGTTATTGTAATTCTTGTTCAAACTTTGGTCATACAGAAAAAGACTGTAAAGCATTTCATAGAGATAGATGTTATGGTCTCCGACAACCTCCAAGAAACAATTTTACAAGAAGAAATCATGAAATTTTATTCATGAACAATGCATAATGTTTCAAGTGTCATAACATTGGGCATATGGCACGTGATTGTAACTTAACATGGGCTCTTACACAAGCTAGACCCATGCAAAAGAAGAAAGTTACACAAGTATGGAGAAGAAAGGAAATACAGTCTGAAAGTCCCTTGAGCTCTCCAGTCGATCTAAGTTTCTTTTGAAAAGACTGTCAAAAGGAGACGATACATATAGTTAAGGGGAGCCTATAATTCTTGATCATTATTGTTGAACTATATTAACAGAGACGATACATATAGTTAAGGGGAGCCTATAATTCTTGATCATTATTGTTGAACTATATTAACAGTCATTCTTTGATGAAGACCTTCTTAAAGGGGAGTGTTGGAATATTAATTCCAACTGCCGTGCAGGGACAAGAAACAAATGTTACGTGGAGTAAAAGTTTGGTTGACCAGCGTTTCAGAAAAGTATGGCTCAAAATAAAAAATGTCATATTTTTTTTATGTATTGTGACCAATGCAGCTGCATGAAAAAAACGGGGTTTTTCCCTTGAGTAAAAAAATGGAATGTGTAGCCATGCATGATTTTTTTTTTTGTTGAGAGTGTTTATTTTATGCACAGTAGTGCAGAGGTGAAGCAACATTGAGCCTGTGGAAGCAGAAGCCATGAAGGTATGTGTTTGTAATGGTTGTTAAATGAATTATATGCATTGTAATGCAAAACAAGGAGATCCGCACATCAGTGCGAAGGCAGAACAAAAGGCAAGAGATGAAAAGTGAAATGATTCGCAGCAGCGAATAAAAACCTAGGGGAGCACAACAGTGTGACAGGATGAAAGATTTGCGGCAGCAAATGAAAGTTTGGAATTCCTTTTTACAGGTGCTTATAGTTTGTTGAAACGAATGGGAATGAAAAATTATTTTTTTATGTAATGTGAAAACTCAGAATTTTAAATGTAATGAGAAATTTCACACATGAGTGAATGTGAAAGAAATTTTTATTTTACAGCAGTAAACCAAAGTAAGAATTTCTCAGCTTACAGTAGCAAATGCAAAAGTTTTTAACACAACAGTGTGTAGAAGATGCAAGGGTTGTTCATTGCATATGTATTGGCAATGAAACACACTGTAGTGCGAAGAAGAAAGAAAAAGAACGCAGCAGCATGATGATGTTTGGTTGTTCGCTGGTGGGAAAGGAAAGGAATGCGCAATAGCGCAAATCTCATAATTTTTGTTGGTGAAGATATGCAAGTAATGAGAAGCAAGTGAAGAAGGAGCAGAGTAAATGAAACCAGAAGACTTTTACAGCAATAAAAGTAATTTTTTTTTTAACGCAGTAGTGAAAAAGAGTTATGAAAATTTTGTTTTTTTGGGAGTTTTAAATGCAGTGCAAATGCAATCAGGTTGTATGTAAGAAAATTTTTATTTTACAGAAGTGAATGTAAAAATTTTTCACACAGCAGTGAATGAAGATTTTACACAGCAGTGTAAACTTATTTGTAAAAGAGGCAGAGTAATTTTTGGTGAAAGCTTTTGGTGAATCCCTCTGTTAAAGAGGAAGGTGCTTTTCAGCACAGGTTGGTGAATTCCTCTGGTTTAGAGGAAGATGCTCTTCAGCATAATCTCTGGTGAATCCCTCTGTGTGAGGAAGACTCTTTCGTTGTATGTGGAACTGCATCTGAAGCAGTGTTGGTGAATCCCTCTATTAAGAGGAAGACTCTTTTGTAACAGCAGCATGTCAAGGAGTTTGGATGAGAAGAATGCTAAGGAGCCTATGCCAAGAGCAAGCAAATGCAACAGTTATTTTTTGTGACAATAGCTCAGCTATTGCCCTGTCCAAGAATTCAGTGTTTCATAAGAGAACGAAACACGTTGACACAAGGTTCCATTACATCAGAGAATTGGTGAACAATGGAGAAATCATTTTTCAACATTGCAGCACTCAGGAACAGGTCGCGGACATTCTGGCCAAGCCTTTGGAACATAAAAGTTTTGAGTTTTTAAGGAAGCGTCTGGGTATGGTTAATAACCCAGCAGTTGAAATTAAAGGGGAGTGTTGAAATTGTAATTTCAACTGCAGTTTTTTCTTGTGATGCGATCATATCGCAAATCACATTTCTTTATCCTTGCCTTAATTGTGTTTTCCTTGTTTTCTGCGATGCGATCTTATTGCAGATCGCAAATCGCATGCATGCTTGGATCCTCAGTTCTGTTCACTTGATTACTCCGATTGCGATGGTGCGATGCGATCCGATCGCAAATCGCAAATCGCACCAATATAATTGTGTTCCATTTTTTCCTCCAGCAGATTGTGTTTCTGCGATGTGATCCAATTGAAGTCAACGGTTGAAGTACAGGCCTGCAACAAATGAATTTGACATGAAGTAAAAGTTTCTTTAGTGCCAGTTTTGTCAGTAAAATAGTAAATGTAATTTACTGTGGGTTGGTAAGTTTTGGTAAAGATTTTAATTTTGTTTCAGCGGGAGTATGGGCACAAGTAAAAGTTGGTAAAACCATTTAATTTTCTTGTTTTTCTTTTACGGAAGCATGGCAAGAGAAAACGGATGTAAGTTTTTTTTTGTTATCATATATATATGTAATGTTTGTTTGTTGACAATGAAATTGTAAAGAGAGGCACAGCAGTGCGTATGTACAGTTTTGTGTGTGCAAAGGAAAAACTCGCCGCAGCTAATGCAAGAAGAATACACACAGCAGCGTGAAGTGATTGTAATATGGGGTTGTTCTGAGAATGTAATGGTGTGAGAAATACGCACAACAGTGCGAAGTAAAGAGAAGAGCATGCAGCAACAGTGAATGTAATTTTTGTAGTTGAAGTCTGTTTTTACAGCAGGAATGTAAAAGAGATCTTTACACACTGCAGTGTAAAATCTCAGGAGGAGACAGAGTAAATTTTTTTGTTGAAATGTTATTGGTGAATCCCTCTGAGTGAAAGAGGATGAATTTTGTATCAGAAATTTTATTTTAATGAATACAAACATTTTATGGGTGTGTAATACTCTGTTCTCAGAAATTTTATTTGTTTTCGCTGCGTTAAAGATCCTGTGGAGAAAAACAAAGCTTTGTCTCTGTGTGTGAGTTTTTTGTTGTTTTTGGGATTTTAACAAAAAAATCCCCAACAAGTACAAAGCAAGTCGCAGAAAATGTTACGAAAGCAAGTCATAGAAAAGTGATGAATGATCCTTATAAAGGTGAAAGGTCTCAACAGTTTGTCACTGGGAAGGTAACTAAACGCAACAAATGACGCCATAAAAGATAAACATGCAAATTCACCAAATTACAAATACATATGCTTTATATTGCACCTTATAAACCACACCAAAAGTAAAGCGACAACCTCAGAAACCCACCAATAGATGTACCTACTAGTCAATACGTTGACCTATCCTTGCAAGGCGGTTTTTGCATGTTGCGTTACGTACAATGTGTAGTTTAGGTTAAGATTTTGGAATGGAGATGTTTTTAGTGTGATTTTTTAAATTTAAAGTGAAATTTCGATTTTTGTTATTTAAATTATTTTTTGATTGTATAAAAATAAAGAAACGAAATTATTTCTACGAGGTTAAAAATAGTTTATGGGATACATTGCTTTTTCATGTGTTTGATGTATTTGGTCTTTTTTTCTGTGAAGTTTCAAAATAAATGTGCCCAACTTCTCGACAAACCCCTCGCTAAATAGATTATCCCAAAAGCTAGCTGCCAATATATCTCCATAACCTTCCCTGTTGCCTTTGAAGGCCTCACAAGATTTTAGATTCAAAGTTATCTACCGAGGTCGAGGAATTGCCTGAACAGCCAAAAGTCGCTGAAATCCGAGGAAAAACATTTCAAATAATCTTGTAGAGGGAGTGTTTGAATAGTGTTTTTGATGGTGGAAATGGATTTAGCACCATCAAACACTTTTAGCACACCTAAAATTTTTAAGTTTAACAACTATAACTTAGATTTACAAAAATCCTTGAGGGATTTTCTCTAAATATGACCAGAATTTCCATAACTTTTCAGGGAACTCCTCCACCTAATTAAACTACGCTTATAGATTCATTGTTTTGAAAATTTTCGGAGCACTTCTATTATGCAAATGTTACTAATCAAACATGTAATTTAAATAAATTCCTGCCCGATATTAAAGAAAAAAAAAAAACACCTAAAAAAAACTTAAAAAAAAAACCTTTCTAAAGTGATATTGCAATTACAACTCACCATTTCAATCCATCGCGAATGCTTCTAGAACCTACACGCTACACCAAATGTTAGGCGGATTTTGTGTAAAACTATAATCTTCGACATACTCAGTGCCTCACGGCGGTTTGCCAGCCATTACTATAACTGCTCTGCACACGTGGCCTGTATATAAACCCCTCGGCTGTCTTAGATCTTCCAACACAGATCTCTGGGATTGGGATTCGATGTGGCACGACCAGATATCAAACAAGAAATAAAAAATAAAAGAATAACTCATTTCCTGTTTCGATTCAATTTGCCATCGAATAATGACTCGATTCTATTCTTCATTGCAGATGTGTTGCAGGTGAGCGGATCTCGCAGAAGCTTGCGCAACATAGGTGAATGGAGATAATGATTTCAATGCGGCACTGATCTGTTCAACCGTGGCAATCCAACCAGGAAACTGAAATGGATCACCCATTGCATATCGATGGAGGCAGGGCGGAATACGAAATCAGGGTATGCAGGAGGGGTCGTCTAATCCTGGAGATTACAATGAGAGCAGAAAACGAATTAAATATCATTTTCTTCCAAAATTTCAAGGTAGTGAAAGATGCTTCCACCGCAGAAAGTTAAAATTAATCCACCAACCGTAAAATACATGGATAGAAACGAATAGGAAGATTATAAAAACCCACTGATAGCTCGCAAGGAGGGGTTCCGGATCCATAAGACACGGAGGTCCTGCCGAGGAAGGAACGCAAAGACATTGTCTAAGGATTTTTTTTTATTGTGGTATTTTTTTTTGTGGCGAGATTATAAGGGAAATTTTGTTTGTATTATTGTTTTCCATTATACTAAAAATTATTTGTTACTATTAGTAAATTTCTAAATTATTATTATAATTTTTTTAAGTGGTTTTGGGGGTGGATCTCAAAGTGTAGTTAGTCCATGTGGTTGATTCTCCATAAAAGGATTGTGGAAATTGTTGGTAGTTAGTGCACGTGATTAATTCCCAACAAAAAAAATATAGAAATTATTGATAATTAGTCTACTTAATTAATTCCGAAGAAAAAAAAGTGAAAATCAAACCATTTCCATATGAGTTAAAATTTCTATTAGGTAATATTGTAAAATTGATTCCTTAAAGATTTTTAGACTTTGAAGACAATGCTCTAATAGAAACAATTGAGACTAATTGCAAGTGCTCATTGCACTAGTGTAAGAAGAATTGTTTTATTTCTTTTACGTGTAACTTAATTTGGATTAAATTTTGATTTGAATCGACATAGAAATGATAGAGACTTGACACTATTGTTATCGATGTTGGATTCAAAGAGAACTGTTTGTAGTTGTTAATAATTGTTTATTAGTTATTCTAAAACCTTGTTTTATTTTAGTCTCCGTTTTTTTTAATGAACTAATTTTTTAATACAATAAAATATTTATTATCAAATTTATTTGATTAAATAACATGTTTTTTTATTTGTAGCTTTTTCTTGATGAGAATGAGGATTATTCCATTTTCATCCATATAGATTAGCTTTCTTTTGTTATAGTTATTTGTATTATAGATAACTTTGTATTTTATTATTATATTATTTTTATTTATTTATAAAAGTCTTTTTTTGGAGGAGGTAAACATCCTTGTGGCTTGGTTGAGTCCAAATAACAACCATAATCCAATTTTAATTTTCGATCTGTATTCAACATATTAGTGCTAAACATAATTAGGCCGATAGGCCTTTCCTTTGAAAGGGACCTTCGTCGTCCCTTTTGTTCTCCCGCTGACACGTGTCGTCGGCTCCCCTTCATCCTCGTGCTGACATCTGGCGGCGGGCTTTTGAGTTTTGGTATGACTTTCCTTCTTCTTCATGCTCCGTCGAGTTTTTCGCGTCGAGTTTTCCGGTTCTGGTCTGCTCCACGCACCGCCGGCCTCTTACTTGCTGCACGCACCGGGTTTTCCGGTTTCGGGTTTTTGCAGTTCTGTTGGATAAATCTCCACGCGCGTTGCAAATATGGTTATCCTAACCCGATACGATCGATCCTGCCGGTTGGCTGGAATGGGACGGAAACTTTGCCCTTCAAACGTTGTACTAAGGCGAGTATTTGAACACAGGCGCGGGGGCAGGAACATCAATACTCTCCGAATAACCCTAAGTTTCTCCATGGTGTGGGCAATTAAATGCTTTTCTGCACGATTACCTGTTTTGCTGTTTTCCCGGCAGTTTCTATGGATGAACTTACCCACACCAACTACCCACAGGCAGGATTAATCTCACACAGTAGCAGAGAACGAGCTGGAAACCCTGAGCCCGCCGCGCAGCTGTTAGGCCGATACTTCTTTGCCTCGATCGTCAATACCGGGAACTGCATCTCCAAAATCGTCCCCAAAGGACAACAAGGCTTCCAAGAGGCAGATACATACTCTAACAGTACAGGTATTGAACATGGACACATTCTACAGATAGCATTTGTTATGTAGGTTACGGAAAATATGTCCATGATTTTAATTTTGATTCATCTTTCAATTTTCTTCTCTCTTTTTGTTTCCAAAGTTTTGCAATTACCATTCCAGAATGGAATTTACAGGAATGGACGCTCATTTTTTTTTTTCTGAAAATTTCCGCGAGACAGAACATACCATGGTAACTTGAATTTTGAAATTAACTTGAGAACCATTGAGGAGGGTTTAATCAATTGAATTAGGCCAAATAACCAGTGAAGAGGGTTTAAACCTTACATTTGTGACGCAGTGAGGGCCGAGAGGAAATTGTGTTTCTACTTTTAATCTGAGGACCGAGAGTTTACCAACAGGGTTGGGCCGTTGGCCAAGTTTACACCCAAGGGTTTTCTTTACACGCGGTGGTGAAGGAGACGAGTGGAGGGTTTACTTACACGCAGCGATGGAAAAATGCATGGCCATGGAGGATAGTCGAGCTCAAAAATGGGATATTTAAACCCGCAGGTCCGCCCTTTTATTTATGCGCGGTCTAAGTACGTTACGTTTGGGTGGCTGAGCTCAAAAGTGGGAAATTTAAGCCCGCAGGTCGGCCCTTTTATTTAGGCGCGGTCTAACTATGTGTCGTTTCTTTGTTTTTTTATTGGGTTAGAATTCCGTCATTTAAAAAAAATTCTAAGAATGCCAGATCATGTAGATGGCACTCAAAAACTTTACTTTTAGGGCACTTATCAGAAAACTTTTAGGGCACTCATTAGATTAGATCAGGTAGAAAATCATCTAAAAATATGGAAAAAGACAAAAACTTAATAAATTGGTCCAATTAAAAAATAAAAACTAATCAAACCTCAAACCAAACCTTAATTTTTTCGATTAAATTCATTGTCAAGTTCAAAATTGTTTTTAGATTCAGATATTAGATTTGTTTGCTGAGATTTGTTTGTGTCCAAGAATTTTGTTTATTGAGATCTTTGTTGCTGAATAATCTTTTTACTGGTGCAGAGATAGGCCAAATATGTGATAAATCGGTAATTGAAAAGTTTATTGTCCAATTTATGCATATTTCTGGTAAATTTTAAAGCTTTTCTACCGCAGTTTGGCCTATATTTGTACCTGCATTAAACATATGATACCTATTAAATTTTACAGAACAGACTAAACTAATCAAAACCCCACTCAAATTTGACAAAAACATGTTTAAAGAATCACAACCTCATTAAATTGGTCAAAGTCTATTTCAAATTTGAAATCACGCATATTCCATTGGCATCTATCTTGTTCAAGCATGAAATTGCATGGAATCCATTAACTTAGTAGTATAGGATGCTTTACTTTTACCCCCATGATATGTTCATTCTATAGAGAATCCAAATGAGGAATGCATGCATAGTAAGCGAGATATTGCAACCAATCACAGAGTTTTTTTTTTTCTTCTCACAATCGTTCACAATATTCTTTACATGAATTGAATTCAAGCATTTAGTTTATTTGATGTTTGCAAATCAAGAGCTTCAGGTTGGAAGATGTTCTCTGTTACATTGTAATTTGTACGTCATAATGTTGTTTCAAGGTTAACGACACAAACTGGATAGAATCATTAAAGGTTTTGGCTGTACTTAAACATTTGCAAGAGCTCAAGGCCTCAGGTCTGAAAGGTGTTGTCTTCAGCCAGTGGACTTCTTTTCTAGACCTGTTGGAGATACCTCTTAGAAGGTATGGCATTTTTTCTCTTACTTAGTTACTTATTTTTATTTTTGTTATCTGTTTATTAGGTTATCTGAGTTATTGGTAGTTATGAATATATAATTTGGAAATAGGATACGGCACGCAGGCAAATGAATAATGCATATTGTTTTACATTTAGCTCCCAACACTTCAATGCATATTGTTTTACATTGAGCTCCCAACACTTTATTTCATTCGTAACGTTAGGTTTATGGATAAAGATTTAATTGCATTAAAAAGGAGATCATGAGAGTTCAATCTGGTGACATTAGTTTTTTATTAGGCTCCAAAGGTATTTTGTTACAGGAAACAACCTTCTTAGATGTATAAGTAGTCTTGGAGAGGTTTCTGCTAATGTGTTCTACACAACTAATATGTTGCCATAGCAAACTTGTTTGTGAATGCATATTTCTGGTAAATTTTGAAGCTTTTCTACCGCAGTTTGGCCTATATTTGTACCTGCATTAAACATATGATACCTATTAAATTTTACAGAACAGACTAAACTAATCAAAACCCCACTCAAATTTGACAAAAACATGTTTAAAGAATCACAACCTCATTAAATTGGTCAAAGTCTATTTCAAATTTGAAATCACGCATATTCCATTGGCATCTATCTTCTTCCAAGCATGAAATGACAGAGACAGAATGAATGGCTACTTTGCTAAGTATAGAAATATTTTTACCAGTAGATTGGGTACTAAACCCAACGCCTTTACAGCAACTTGGGCTGCCGCATGTTTAGCAGCCTTGCGCTTCCTGAAATCTGACCGAGAAGAAACGTATCTGATCCCATTGAGAATAACAGATGAACTGAATTTGGGGTCATGGATCCCAACAGGCTTTCTGAAGAGATGGTGAAATGCTTGTTGAGTATCTCCATACTTCTTTTCCAATAAACTATGATAGTACTAGAGAGATTGTTCTTCCTCTTCTCAGTAAGTCATCGTTCATGCCTAGCAAAATAAGGCAGTTGGGTGATTGCTGGTATCTTTACCTCTGTTCATGGTTACTGGGGAAAGATGCCTTCATTCGATACTTTTGAAGGGAAGATGTTCTCACTCCATGCAAAAAGGAATGGAGGGCTGCATACACGATTTCTCCTTTCTCCTCTGTTTAATAAATGATACAAGTGTTCATCTCTTTGATGTCTTCAACAGGGATATCTATTTATTTCATCAAAAGTCATCCAAGACTACTTGCTTGATGATCTGCTTTATTAACTTTTCTTTAATCTTTGCAACATCCTATTTCTGAGTTGCCAGCATTCCATTATATTCTTTGTATTTTACCAAGGATGTTTATGTCATTAGGTCCAACCAATACGGAGGGGATTTTGAGTTCACTTTAGTTCACCTTTCACAGTCGTATCCTCATCACAACACCTCAAGCTCAAATAGGAATACAATAGGATCTCCATACTTCTTTTCCAATAAACTATGATAGTACTAGAGAGATTGTTCTTCCTCTTCTCAGTAAGTCATCGTTCATGCCTAGCAAATTAAGGCAGTTGGGTGATTGCTGATATCTTTACCTCTGTTCATGGTTACTGGGGAAAGATGCCTTCATTCGATACTTTTGAAGGGAAGATGTTCTCACTCCATGCAAAAAAGGAATAGAGGGCTGGTTTTTTCTTTCCCTAAGCTATAGCTTCATTCAGTTTTTTTCCTAACAATCAGTATTTTTCTTAAGCCTTAGCTTCAATCCGGGTGCTTAGCTTCTTTGTTGAAATTACATGTGGCCTATTCTATTTATCTTGCTGATTACTCTGGACCTAACTACTGGTATATGTATTTGGACTTTTTGGAACCATTCTTATATTTGCACTGCAGGGGTAGGTGCTGTTATATATGTGGACTATCGTTTGCTGTGTTCAGGTGGTGGTTGATTTCACTGCTACGTGGTGTGGACCTTGTCAAATCATCAGTCCAGTGTTCGTGGAATTGTCGAAGAAATTCTCAGAAATATTTTTCTTGAAGGTCGATGTGGACGAATTGAGGGTACAGTCATTTAATCGCTACCCTATAAAGTATTGGTTGGAACTTGGATAGATATTTGAAATAGAATATTTTTGTCTGTGATTTTCTCTTTCCCAAATTTGTTGTTCTCTTTCCTTTGGTAAGAGAATTCCATGACAGGAAGAAGGGAAACGAGGAATGATTATTTAAAACAAATCAGATGTGTTACCTGGCACGTTTGTTTTTAGTATTTCTAGGAGAATTTCATGACAAGTTCGTAAATGAAAAATGAATCAGATGAATCAATATAGAGCAGAGTCCAGATTAATGAAAGCTTTTCTGAGTAATGCAGAGTCCAGATTAATGAAAACTTTTCTGACTATTGCAGAGTCCAGATTCATGAAAGCTTTTATGATTTTGCAGGATGTAGCTCAAGAGTGGGACGTGCAGGCCATGCCTACATTTATCTTTATTAAGGATGGAAAGGCTGTGGATAAGTTCGTGGGTGCAAATAAGGCTGAACTTCAAAGAAAAGTAGCAGCTCTTGCTACACAAGAAGCCCTTGTTACTCAAGCCTAGTGCTATTCTGATATGCTATATGTCAATATTCCTTTTGAATTAAAACTAAAACTATTACCGGTGTGCATGTACTGCCCATGTTGAAATTGGGAAAATATTATATTGCCCTCTGTAATTACCAACGTATTGTACACATAGGTATTAGCTTTTTACACTCGTATTAATATCAATTATTAAAGGCGTTGTTACCCTGAGGCTCAGATTATCGATATGGTGTTAGATATGATGAATGAGGATACTTGTTGACAGTGTTATTGCTTTCCTAATTATTACGTGTTTTGGAGTTTTTTTGGGGTTTGTATTCAGCTAAACATTGATAAATCCCTTTTACCACAATCTGATCCTTAACATTGCTTCATTCCATGACAGCTTATTGTCCTTTATTGTTAATGTGATACCAACCATCTTCAGGTGGAAAAATATATGCATAACATTCTTCAACAAAATCACCAGGCAAACCCATGTCAAAAACTATTCTCTTGTAATTTATAGGCCCCAAAACTCCTCATAGATCAGTGAAACTGTAACTGAATTTGGCAATTCCAATTTAATAATCCTATTGGCCTCTCTTTGTACCTTTTGGGACAATTGCTAGTTTTAACCAATGATATAATTTGAGATGTCTAATTTCGGTTGAGGGTTGGGTGGGTGTTTTATTTATGAGATTTTTAATTGGTTGAGCGTTGGGTGGGTGTTTTATTTATGAGATTTTTAATTGGTGATTATTATGTAGGGAATGTTTTAACGATGCATTTATCTATTAATTGTTCTACATTTTATGAGTGAGATTTTTAATTTATTTAGAAAAATAATAAATTTGTAACGTTTTTATGTGAGCGAGGTAATGTTTTTCACTAAATTGTATTTTATTATAAATAATTGTATTTGTGTTTAATTTATTTTAAAATATTTTCAAGTATAAAATTACAAATATTTAAATTTATATAATTAAGATAATAGTAGTTGATATTTATTAAGAGCAAATTAGCTTTATCAATCTCAAGAAAATAAATAGATTACTTGATTTGAGTTAGAATTTTATGTTTATAATCAAAATTTTTTGAGAAAAGTGCTCTGTGATTATCATATTTTTGACTAGTTAGAAGATTATTAAGGTCAACATTATAACAAATATTTGAAATTGTGATTTAATGTAGGTATATGCAAGTTATTCTAAGAGAATGTTATTTTTTGTTTGTTTATTTGTTTATTTGTTTGTTTTTTTTGTTTGTTTGTTTTTTTGTTTTTGTTTGTTTGTTTTTTTGTTTTTTTTGTTTTTTTGTTTTTTTTTTTTTATCTTCAACCATTTTAGTGTCACAAAGATGTCAAATCCTTTTGAACATGATGTTTTAGGAATTTTCCAATGCCCCATTTCATTATGGAGCTTGTGAAAGTTTGTTCTTGTTCTAGTAATGCTGATTTTTTCTTTATGTTAGGCAAAATAAAGGAATACTTTTGATTTCTAAATTAAGGTTGATTACTTCCCTATAGCATCTTAACTTTCTCTATCTTCCAATTATTTATCACATTGTAATTTCTACTTAAATTAGATGTAATAATATATATATTTTTTGTATCCCAGAGGAACCCAGCAGCCTGCCTGACACGTAAGTACTAGTAAACCTTTGAGGGTATAGGACCTGTCCTCCTCTCCATAAACCAGGTTGCAACCAGGGGAATTTGAACCTTGGATCTCTCAGCTTTCATAGATTCCACGTTACTTTGATCACCAATTGTGCTTCCACTCGGACGATGTAATAATATTTTTAATATTATTGTTATTCTATAAATAAAATCTCCTTTATTCCCCAATAATTTAACAAAAAATTGGAATATTTATTCCACCCCAACTTGAAGCATAGTTTATTTTGAGCGGAGTTTCAACCTATCTTAGGAAGCCTCTTGTATTCCATATTGTTTATCTCATTCTAGTATTTTAGGTACCTAGGCATAGAAATGCTCTCCATGGGGGAAAGACTCACTTCCATGAAAAGGATATGATATATTAAATTTCCATTAGTTTTGATATTATAAGTTATATTGTTTTTTGGATTTTCTCTAGATTTGTCCATGATTCTCTAGAAATGTTGCATCCTTCGACTTCACAACTATATAAGATAACATGTGTAATGGTAGTCTTAAAGGCAATATTCTTCCTCTCCCATAATTAAAGGTCCACTATCTTACAATTGCTTTCAAGTTTATAATAAGATTTTCTCCCTCACTTTTTCCTTTTCTCAATGATATAGTTCCGATTAAGCTTTTGAGGAAGATAAATTCCAAGATATGTGTATAAGTCACTTCCTCCAAGTTGTTGTAGTCAAACATGAAATTAGCATAAGTGGTTTTTTTGAATTTTTTTTATTATAACCTTAGTTTTATTCATGTTAACATTCATACTCGTACTAGAAAATAAATCCTTGAGGATTTTTAATTGCTGGCTAATATTAGAGGAACTCTTCACCATAAGAAAAATATCATCAACATAAAGCAAAAGGATGATGATTATACCAATGAGATTTAAGCTGACACAATCTGCATATTTCGAAAAACCCTCTAACTTAATGTGTGCCAAAAAGAGTAGGGGATAGGAGTAAACCTTATTAACTCCCATATTACAATTAATTTATTTTGACCACCCCTTAGTTTTCCAACTTGACAATAACATTCTCATTCAAACTTATCGTAGTAGCAATGAACTCAAGAGAAACTCTTGGCCCTTCTAACCTATTCCAAAGGTTACTCTTGGGCACTAGATAAAAATATTTTCTAAAGTCAATGAAATAACACAAGGAATTTACTTTATTATTGAAATATCCTTTTTAATGATCCTAAGCTTAACAAGGTGGTCCGTTGTGGAATAATATCTCTTAAATTTGGCTTAACCTTTAATTCTTTTTCTGTGACTTTCTACCCATTCGCTAATCTTATAATCCATTACAAATCCATATAACTTTGCTAAAATGGGGTTAATTATAATTTTCCTCTAGTTAGAGGGATTCATTTTATCCCCACTTTTAAAAATTTACGTAAAGAGGTTTTGAGTCTAAGGTTTAGAGAAGCCTTTCTTGATTCCTAAATTGAAGAACTTATGGATATGACAAATGAGAATAAGTCGTTATATTTTTAAGATTTCTACTTGGTAGCCTTTGATGTCCTTAGTCTTCCTTTTTTTTAGACACTTAACCCCAAACTCTATGTCATCAATTGAAAATACTTCTTCCTTTGTAAAAATAGTTTAAATGTTGTCCACAAAATTAAAGGATTCATAAGGATGGGTATTCCTCCGAAATTTCTTGGGATTTATCTTAGAAAGGTGCAAGAAATTCTCTTGTTTTCTATTTTTTGTAACTCTCCCTCCCACCCCATTAAACTACTCTGGGTTGTGGAAGGTGTTACTTATGGATCTAACCCGATCTTCGAGGTCTATTACAAAGATGGGGTTACAAAAAATCCTCTTCTTCCAACTTCATCAAAAATCAAAACAACTATTACCATCACATTTAGCTCATCGAGAGTTTTTCGACGATATAAATTTTATCTCAACTTGACTCCCAGATTCAAAGTTATGCCCATTCAAAATTTAACCAATTATACCACACCACATCAACAAGGGACTTCCATCTGGCATGCAGGTGTGACCCATGTGACCTTGCCATGTAATCTATAGTAGTCCCACACCACTCATGGCACCTACATTGAATTCATGTGGTTATTACCAAATCCAAATGGTGCTTGCCACATCAACTTAGGTTCGTGGGGGCCACCAAGAATGACCTATTCATGTTATGTGATAATTTTACATTATATCTACTTCTAGGGTGATCCAGGTTGTGACACACTTATCCATTTTTGACACACTCTAGACCCTCAAATTCCCTATATATTATGTACACTTAATAGAAATCTGGGCCAAGTCTTATCCATGACCTCTCGTGTGTGCACAAACTGGTCCATATCCATATTCCCTAGATCTTGAGTATATCTTTCATCTTCATGAGTAAATCTAACCCTCATGCAAAGGAACTGCCATTGTTAGGGCCACCCAAGATCTGTAGTTTCGAGTTTCACTTAGCACAAAATGTGGTCCAAATTGAATCTAGACCATTTTTGATGAGTACATTCCTTTTCCATCCGAATGCCCGGATTACTAGATACATCCACAAATGAGATTGGAAATCCACCACTCAAATATCTAGATACAGACAACACTTGGGAGATGAAGAATTATCTTCTCTAGATACAAAAAACATTAAGAGGGCCATATGGTCTTGAATATGTTCTATGTTACTACTAAGTATTTTTAGAGAAGGAAACCAAAGGGAATTTGCTATAATTTCTTGAAGACTAGGGTATCTGCCACAACACCACATTTATGAGACAATGGAAAACTCCTGAGAAATAAACCCTTGGATCTACTAGGATATGTCCATAAGAACTCAAGGATATTAACATAGCTTAATTTAACTTAGATCCTGAGAAAAAGAAAGAAATGGATCCAAAGGCAAGATTTAATAAGAAAGCTACGACCCAAGCCTTGATAATTAGAACTGAGGATATCATGACAATATACAAATGTGCACAGACTAGGGAATTGTTACATCACTCGTAGACCAAGTGACCATCAACGCTAGTTGAATCCTCATTTAACAAAAAATTGCATAAGTTGCCTTCTTAACATGTGATATAGTCTATAATCTTAAGTATGGAAATGATCCATTCAATTCATAACCATCTTCAATAACTGAAAACACATTTAAAAACAAGTTAACTAAGAGACCTCATGCAACTAGTTATGTCCATATAAGTACCAATATAATTTATGAAGATAATAATAATCACATAGTGCTAGAAGTTCAAGATAACGATAAAGACATATAAGGAAACTCATTCACTATGAACATGCTATGAATTCAACAACCTTCCATGATTAGTGATGAGCCATAAATTTTCCAATTACATATAAGAAAATTTCATTCTCCATAGTTCAAGTAGACATAAGTCATTATACGTATATGAATAACTTAAAGTAGTTGGCAACTTAAAGAGGGACTTCAGCTCTCCACCCAACCATAGGCCAACTATGCCACAACATTTCTTGCAGTTGACCACTCTCGAGTCAGATTCAAAGTCACAGGAGATACTTTCTCAAGGGAGATTCACACTAAGGATTAGGAAAAATTTCAGGAGTTTATTATCTAGGTGGTTTATTAATTGCTCTCTGGTAGTAAGCACCATAGTGGTTATATTCTTATCTAAGATCAATCACAGGGATTCACACAAGGCCCAATTGGAGTACTACTAAGTTCTAGGAGATTGAATACACTATCTAGGTGGTTAACCAACTAGATTTTCAAGGCAAGCACTGCAGGAGTTTTTAGCCCACTATCTAGGTGGTTTATGAGCATACTTAGCAAGCAATAATTGGTTTATCAGCTTCCTTAGCAACCAATTAGTGGTTTAACATCTATTTTTAGCAAGCACCATAGTGGCTCCACTTACCTACCTAGTGGTTTATGTTGGGCATGGAATCCCCCCACGGCATGTTTTGGGGCTCAAATCCCAAGTTTTGAGTTGATCTTGTTGTAAATCTCCACGAATTGCGGGCACGGGGCGCAAAAGTATAATAGAGTCATAGGGTTGTCTGCCCTAGTTTTGTAATGTAATGTCGGCTAGATAGACCTACCCATGGTAAGACCATGGGATTGTATAAATAGAGAAAGGCTCTAAGTGTAGAAAGGAGATAGATAAGATAATACAAGAGAAGAATAAGAAGTCTAAGTGATTGAGTCACAGTGCAAAGTGTGTCTTTGGGTCGTAGAGTAGGAGAAGGCTCTGCAGCTGAGTGCATAGAGGCCTAGTAGAGACTGCAACTGAGTGTGCGGACCCTTGCAGCTGAGTGCACAGGGTGGAGTTGAGTCTATAATCGGATAAGAGATTAATAAAGAAAGGTTTTGTCACCAATTTTGTGTATCTATTCTAAGTTATTATATGTTTGATATCATTTGAGAATATACTATTTCTTTACTACGTGCACTTGTATGAATTGTGAATATTGTTAAGCATAATTGAAAGCATACAAATAAGCTAAGTTAATCAACTAATATTGTATTACTAGTAAGGACTTGGGTAATAACATTGTTAGGCCCCCGAGTAGGGCTATGCGAAGGGAGCATCTCAGGCTGCCAGGAATGGGTAAGTGCGCGTAGCGACGTGCACACAGGGTCGAACCGCAGACCACTTGAATCTATCAGACATCTCTAGGGTGTGGGAACCTGGTTCTAGCACCCTCCCATACTACTTCAAGTGAGACATCAGTTTGCACTCTGCAGACTATTGCCGAAAGGGCCAGTAGTACCGAGATTTTTTTGGCTAAATCACCTCTAGACCTGGGTCAGGCCCCAACAAGCCAACAAATGGTTTTGTTACCGGGACCGAGATCTGCATGAGGAATGTCTGATGTCGTGTCACTGGAATCCGATGAAGAAAGAAATTGAAGGGTGGTTGGAGAGAAAGATTCATGAGTTCACGGCACAGGAAAATAAGAATCAGCGAGAATCAAAGGAATAGTGGTTAGAGAACTACTTATATATGGAAATCCACGAAATTTTCTTTGCATCCTTCCCCTCTGAGTTGTATGAGTGGATCATGAAGCTAGTAGACAATCATGGAAGGTGTAGGCTTGACAAACCGATTAAGTGGACTCCAGAATTGGTGTGTAGATTAGAAGCATCAGAAGATAAGATCACGTGCATTGTGGACCATTGGCTCGACCAAAATATAGGGGGTTTATCACCAAATTCACGGTAGACACGAAAATTAGCTACAGCGAGGCAGAACGACGCTTCCTCAAAGGACCACAAGGTAAGTACATTAAATCTTTGAACACTTGGCTTAAAATTCTATTGTGTGAAAAGTGGTTTATGTGAATAAATAGATGTTTGGGGCTATGCAGAGTGGGAGGATCTATAGAAACGAAGATAGCACAGAGATAGAGAATAGCCCCTTGATTTCGCCTCGACGGAAAGCGAGGAAGAGCTCGCGAAAGTTTCACCAAGAAGTGCAATCAGTCTGATAAAGCAATGAATTCTGCGCATACCACCTCCACCGCCACCACCGCTAGTGTCACTACGCCCATCTCCACCCACACTACCTCCGCCACCACCATAGTTCAATATGGCGAGCACGATAAAATTGCCAGTGTTCAAAGGAGTAGGGAACAAAGATCCAGACCAATTTTGGTTCGTAGTGAGAGTGGTATGGGAAGCACAAGGAGTCGTGGATGATAATATAAAGAAGGCAACGCTGGTATGCACGTTGTAAGATTGTGCACTGACATGGTACATTAAACATTCTAATGACCATCCAAACGTAGGGATCACAGATATCTAGGCTGTGCTGAATAGGGAATTTAGCAGGCCAAAATTGGAGACACAGTCGATTATTGGGTTTAAGGAAATCACGATGCTTTCAGGAGAGACCCCCTGGGAGCTGGATCAGAGACTGAAGAGTATGTTTCGTGAAGCCAACATGACCTTGACGGATGGACAACACCACTCATGGTTTGTAGTGTCACTAACACCACATCTAAGGACCGTGTTGTCGCAACAGAAGTTATCCACCTAGGCTGAAGCTTTGGAGATTGCAATGAGACTGCATGAGACAACGATACAAGATCTTGGTTTGGGAGTCCAACAAATCAATGTGCAACTGAAAATTTTGTGTCTGGAAATGTAGAGTTTGAAACAGGACAGGACAACTCACCCAGAGGCGCGCAAGGAGGTATGGTGCATAAAGTGCAAGGGACAAGGACACGACAAGGACCATTGTCCAGTCTTTGGAAACTACATGGAAGGAGGAGGGATGATACCCTTAAGACCAGAAGCACAAGAAGGACCGAGCGCGGCGCCTGCATTATGGTGGGCGATTTGTCAGATAGGAGGAAAACACGCTATGGATAATTGTCATCTATTACAGAAGTATACATAGACATCCCGACAATTGTTCTGTAATTTCTGTAGATCAGTAGGCCATGATGAATGCACCTATAGAAGATATGAACTAATGATGGATCAGACTCTCGCCTATAGAGTTCAGACCGAAACGTGAGCCCTCAATCTAAATGCAGGAATGGCACGCACTGGATTCCAAGGGCACGGACGAGGTTGAGGCAGAATGAGACTAGGAAAGGGTCGTAGATAGCTGATTTGTTACAATTGCGGAGCACCAGGGAATTTTGCCCGCAATTGTACAAATACGATGAGGGCATCATGTTTATATTGTACCCAGTTTGATCATGAGATGGAGGATTGCCCCACACTGATAGCGAGGTTGCGCGATAAAGGAACACTCCAACCTGCCCCAACTCAGAAACTACAAATGATGAGGTCTAAGTTGCGCGAAGAGGACCCGAACGTAAACATCGTGCTCTGAAGTGGTATCACAACAGGAGAGGACAAGGGCAAGCAGCCTGAAGAAAGTGTGTGGGTTCGCAAGGCTCCCACAAAGGAACCTAAATTTGATTTTGAGCACACGAAGGAGACATTCATGGAAGCTAAGAAGAGCTTCATAGAGGTCTCCACTTAAGGTAGTAAGGATCAACTAGAACTGGAGATGGATCCTTCAATGCTCACTACCTTTCTGGAGACATGCATGAAGCTATTGCATGACATCAAAGTAGTGAAAGGACTGTAATAACTCATCACTAGATGTGCTATAATAGGGGAACCACGCATCATCCGAAAGCTCGAAAAGCACACAACGCGAACAGGAAGGGATATGAGATTGACTGTGCAAATCAATGAGTATGAAATGAATCAAGTAATTCTGGATCTAGGATCGAATGCGAATGTACTACGAAAGAAGACATGGGAGTGCATGGGCAAGCCCGCATTGCAGTGGTCCACTATTCAATTACGAATGGTGAACCAGCAGAAGATCCTACTGATGGGAAGATTGCAGGGAGTAATAGTGGATATTGAAGGTGTGAGTGCGCTTGCAGATTTCAAAGTGCTAGAGATTGTTGATGACAACAATCCCTATCCCTCACTACTAGGAATAGATTAGGCCACTGACATAAATGGAGTGATAAATCTAAAGAAGTGCAAAATGATTTTTGAGAAAAAGTCACTGCGCGTAGTGATACCTTTAGACCCCGCGGAAGGATCACACTACTTAGAGCCAGTGCACGATGAAGATTTAGAATGTATCTACAAGACAACCACCAGGGAATAGGATTGGGTGAAACCAACTACGGATGGCAGGATTTCATGGGAGCGCGAAAGCTCCTGCACATCACATTCAGATGAGGAAATAGAATGATGGCAGAATTGGTTACACGAGGTAACCACACTCAATCACAACATGATGGTAAGATCGTTGCGTTGTGTGACAACATAGGTAAGGGATCTACCTATGTATGATGGGTTGACATTAGTGGAGGAATTCCTGAAAAAATTTGAAAGAGAGGTGTTAGAACAAAAGTGTTTTGATGCTTTGAAATGGGCACTGCGCGCTACGCTCACAAGGTGGTGGGGTACGCAACAGAGAAGTTTTGAGAACTGGCGCGAATGCAGAATGGTGATGCTTATACAGTTTGGAAAGACTCAGCTGCGGATGAAATCCAGCTATGATGGACGAAACAACCTGCGCGCCCACCTCTCTAGATGGGTACAGGCATATGGTACATAGCTTGCACAAACACACATCATCCTCGCAATAGAAAACAGGAACAACAAGCAGGAGCGGGCATGACGAAGGCGCGAACGACAAAGTATGATATGACCAAGCACACTGAATATTGTACATAGGGAAGCCTTTAACAAGGTGTGCGAAGTGCTAAACACGGTCCACCATGTGAGATGCACTAACTGGGACCTGCACGTAACAACAGTTCTATGGGCTTCTAGGACCGTGTGCAAAACCCTGACCGTGCAAGCACTTCTGAAGCTGAAGTATGAAGCAGGGGATGTGAACCCTATGGAGCAGGCGAAGCCTAGTCTGCGCATAAAAACACCCGTAGATACGAAGGTCCGTGAAGCCCAGAATGAAGGAATCACACAGTCGAGAGAAACAGAACACATAAGACTCGAGGAAGAAATCTTATAGGGAAACCTTATACTTCGCAAACTTGAAAAATACTAGACGACCAAGGGAGAAAAGAACTTTGATAGACGCAGAGGTCAAGAAGCTGGAAGACAAAATAAAGGAAGCATTTCTCGTCAAAAAACCATGGCTGGTAAGTCAAGGTGCATATGATCATACTAACAAGTTGGAGGACTATCGCTGTGAACTGGTTAGTCTATTTCCTTGGCTTGGACCGCATATTGCTAAACGTGGTGACCAGGGTAGTGTGTTGCAAGTAGTAAGGTGCACGATGTCGATCACAAAAATGGAAGGTGAGGATTCTCCACGAACCATGTTGGACGACGGGATGGAGCCTCGCATGGGTGGTGCGACCACCTGACTAGTCATAGGAAGAATAGTCTTAGCACTCCAGGAAGTTGAAAGGGAGCACGAGACTATAAGCTATTATGCCTGGGAGATGCGTGATATGGGAGATGTGTGCAAAAGTAGAAGGTCACAAGGTTCGCGACTGCGCACGGAGGGCTACGTTGCTATGTGGGTTGGATGGGAAGTGATCGTTGAGGTCACTATTCACGATGGGATGTGCAATCTAAGGCCAAATGGAGTGGTTAGCAGGCATTTAAGATGTGATTTATAGGCAAGGTTTGGGAAAATCAGCTGCCAAGAAAGCATTAATAGCCTGAAATTGGGGGGAATAGTTGAATTCGAATTCAAAAGGTGCTATAAAACACAAAGGGCTGGCCAGCAAACAACACTTGGTCATTTGAGAGTTGAGTGTTTGAGAAGAGCACTAAGCATTGAGAGTGGAGCGGTAAGTGAGCCCCTAATTTTGCGAGTGACAGAATACAACCTGGATATGATGATGACCAGTAAAGATGATTTGGGTATTGAAGAGGTAACCGTCGGTGAGGCTGCACAAACCCCAATGGTGGAGGACATACAAGAAGGTGCTAAGGTTGTGGCAGAGATCCCCAAATCACCGCAAACGCCGAGGTTCAAAAAAGATAAATAGGCAATGGCTCCCGTACGCATGTCCCCAAGGAACCCACTCCACAGTAATCTATCAATAGTGGAAAAGGGGAAAAATATCATGATCGACACAGAAGAGGAGGAAGAAGATTTGTAGGCTCTTATCATCGCAGTCGAAGAAGAAGAAGACACGGAGGAAGACATTCAACCTATACGCTCTGCAATAGAACTGCCCGTGTATGTCCCTCTGCGGAAAGTGAAAACCAAAGTGTTGAAGGACCTAGATGAAACCAAGAGTTCACTCCAGACCCTGCTCCTCCCAAATGGAATAATGTTTGAGGTCCCGCACTTGGGCCATGTCCGACCATGAAGTTCGAATATTGGGATTTCACTGATGTTGATAAATTCCCTCACCTAAAGACCAAGAATATCATGAAGCAGAACAAGGCGGGGGTGGTGACAATGTTAGAGCCATGGAAGTGGCTGCGTGGAGTGGAAAAGGTTGGGCTTCTGAACTTATTATGGGTGCTACATTTCCACCGTGCGCCCATAGCCATTTTCGTCATCAGGAAGCTTCTTTTCCTGGTGCATGATGGGCATCTATGTCTGGAGGAGCCTATCCCCATTATGGTAGACCTAATTCACTGCATTTCTCGGCTCCCCTATAAAGGAAAGGACCCTGCTACCATATCAGAAGGGAAAGGTAGTGATTTGGCCCTGGCGGAGGCCATGAAGACAAAATACCAGTTGGAGAAGAAGAAGAGGGGCTACGGCATCTCCAGTGTTAAGGACAAAGGTGTGCGTGTAGCTACCCAAATCCTGATCGGCAAAGTCATACGAAAGTGCCGCACAGATGAGGTACCTGCACTGGTGATTGCACTAGCTGAGAATTGCGTGGAAGGTGTCTAATTTAACTGGGCTGAATTCCTCTGCACGAAATTATTGGAGAACTGTCATGGAGTCCAGGAGCAGGGTAAAACCTTTCACTATGCATGGTTGTTTATATCCATCATGCTCATAGTGGGGGAACTACTAGAAGACAGTCAATTCCCCAACATTGACAGAGACTTACCGGAGGCCGCGAAGTACGCTTCGCTCTGGGCGACAAAGGACACGAAAAGGATACATGACACCAAAATCTTCTGGGTGCTCATGGAGACGAGCACCCAGATGTGGATCAACTGGAGGTCACGCCTGTCATCTATGGTGTACAATAGTCTGAAGAGTTTTGGAGAGTTTGAAGCCGACAGGCATAATGTCTACATGAGGGCACGCAAGGATACAATGAAGCAGTGGATGAAGCTCCTATTTATAGCCACCAATGATGCCATCTTCATTGTCTTGGAGACTTGGCCTCTAGAATGGCGCACCCCAAATCTGGAAAAACTAGAGAAGGCGGCAGCATAGAAGAAAAAGGATGATGCCAAGCTGCGCGTCACCCAATTGGCCGAAAAAAGGTGGAAGGAAACAACAACAACTAAGGAAAAGGCAATGTGGGAAGCGAAAAAAGCAGCAACAACAACATAGGCAGTAGAGGTAGCAAGCGCGAAGGCTGATGAGGGCCAAGCAACATCCTCGTAAGGGCAAGAGGCAAAGGAAACAGAAACAACAGAAGGGAGCACGGATCGAGGGACCACGTCCACATAGTTTAAGCAGCCACACATTGCAAAACGAGAAGGACCAAGGAAGAAGGTCAAGGCCTTGAAATTGGCCATTGACTTGATCACCTTAACTAAAGTTGATCTCTATGACATTGGTGAAATAGTTTGTGATGTCACAAGTGAAGCGCTTCAGAATTTTATGTAGGAGCACCATACTGTGTTGGGGGCCCTTAGGGCACAGCTCCAGGAGTTATAGGTGCGGCCCCCTCAAGTGGGTACCCTTTCTACCCACCTCGCAGCAGGATCCTCGACAGTAGAGCAGATGCTATGCGCACATATGGAAAACATGATAGTGTTACCGGAAGGGGCCCTAGTCACAACAAATGTGACCGATAGGTTTTCGGTTAGCATGTTGAGAGGCCTTAGCATTAATTTGGCTACCCTTTCGTGAGAAACGTTGTATCGTCTACAGGATGGGATAACGGTAGAGATGCGTGCTAGGGAGAGTCATGCGATCCAAGTTCTCAGCGAACAAAATATCAACATGGAACAACTTAGTCTACAACGCAATGAATTGGTGTTGCAAAACCAACAGTTGGCACAGGTGGTAGATGACGCTTGCCGATGCATCCTGGAGCTAGCCATCCCAACAGATCTACCAGTAGAGGTGCAGATCCACAGATTGGCAACCGGAGTCTGCGAGGCTAGGGAAGAAACGAAAAAGGTTCAGCTGGAGCTGAATCTTCAGATTGTCAAGCTGCAGTTGAAGGCGCAACGTTCCACTCCCTTGGAAGTCAGAGAACTGTGCACTAGCACTATTGCAGCAGGGATGGAAGAAATTGGGGTTGTAGTATGAGACTATATCGGCATGTTGGAACAAGCATTTGAGGTCCTCACGACTTTGCAAGAGGACCCCAACATCCAACGCCTGGAGACAGAGGCGTGCGAACTCTAGCATAAATACGACAACATCTGAGGAACTGTGCAGACAGTCATCCTCACTCAGCGGCTTGCAAGGATGTAGCAATATAAGGCACTAAAGGAGCAGGTGGATGCTGTGTGACACAAGGAGGTAGTGCTCAAAGCATGTGTTCATCCATGGATTGACGAGGCCTTCAAGATCATGGCACATATCGAAGGAAAGCTCGCACACATACAGGGGATGCACACGCAGATGCAGGGAAGCACGCTGGACATAGAGGTCTTAGAAGAATGGATGCAACAGGTTCAATAAGCAACAGTTCAGTGCACAAAAGATATCAATACCGTTCGAGAACAATTGGAGGGACTCCGCGCCAAGATCATCGTGCCAAGAGAGTGACTCGAGGGTGAGTCACGATGTTTGTGTTGGGGGCTTGTTGGGCATGGAATCCCTCCACGACATGTTTTGGGGCTCAAAGCCTAAGTTTTGAGTTGATCTTGTTGTATAGCTCTGTGAATTACAGGCGTGGGGCATGAAAGTATAATAGAGTCATAGGGTTGTCCACCCTAGTTTTGTAATGTAATGTCGGCTAGATAGACCTACCCATGGTCCGCAGACCATGTGATTTTATAAATAGAGCAAGGCTCTAAGTGGAGAAAGGAGATAGATAAGATAATAGAAGAGAAGAATAAGAAGTCTAAGTGATTGAGTCAGAGTACGAAGTGTGTCTTTGGGTCATAGAGTAGGAGAAGGCTCTGCAACTGAGTGTGCAGAGGCCTAGTAGAGTCCACAGTTGAGTGGGTGGACCCCTGCAGCTGAGTGCGCAGGGTGGAGTTGAGTCTGTAATCAGAGAAGAGATTAATAAAGAAAGGTTTTGTCACCAATTTTGTGTATTTGTTCTGAGTTATTACATGTTTGATATCATTTGCGAATATATTGTTTCTTTACTACGCGCACTTGTATGAATTGTGAATATTGTTAAGCATATTTGAAAGCATACAAATAAGCTAAGTTAATCAACTAATATTGGATTACTAGTAAGGACTTGGGTAATAACATTGTTTAGCCCCTGAGTAGGGTTGTGCAAAGGCAGTATCTCAGGCTGCGAGGAATGGGTAAGTGTGCGTAGCGACATGCGCGCAGGGTCGAACTGCGAACCACTTGAAACCATCAGACATCTCCAAGGTGTGGAAACCTAGTTCTAGCACCCTCCCATACTACTTCAAGTGAGACCTTAGTCCACGCTCCACAAACTATTTCCGAAAGGGCAAGTAGTACCAAGATTTGTTTGGCTAAATCACCTCTGAAACTGGGTCAGACCCCAACAAGCCAACAATTTATCAATCTTGCAACAAGCACCCAAGTGGTTTTTTATGACAGTCAATAACTACTAAGTGGTTTATTAGCTTATCCAAAAAGAACTTAGTGGTTTATTAGCTTGCTCAATGAACAATAAGTGATTGAACCCTCTATTGAGCCTCCCATTAGAAAATCAAACACAAGCACATGAACTAGGCCTCTTCAGAATCACAGGGAATGTTTTTCCCAACATAGAGAATTATCTTAGGGATTTTTCTTCTTCTACAACTACTTGAGAATTTTCCCTCTCCCACACTTTTTTCCAACCACCTCTCATTTTACTCTCTTCTATAGCCCTTTTCTCGCTTTCATGTTGAATTCCCTTCCTATTTGGAAAATTTACCTCTATCCATCACATCCCATGAAGAAGGGACAGTATGGGTTCCATCCTCCACCCATGATGCCCATACCAAAAATTTATTTCCTATTGGTGCATGATCTTAGTTCTGTTAGGGTGATAGGTAATGGAAGTAAATGAGGTGGGTGTGGTCTTCTTTTAACACATTATAAGAAAGAATTCATGTCCTCTCCTTTAGCTCAGTCATCAATTTAATTTTCACATAGTGACATTTACGCGGGATACAACAAAAAGGGCTCTCACAAACCCCACCCCCCTAAAGGAATATTGTCCTCAATGTTTTTTTTGCCCAAAAGAAAAATCGTAATTTTATTCATATTGAGAGAAATTACATGTTGTAGATGCCACATTAGCATATGCTATATAAACTTTCCCTGATGCATAGGATCTAAAAAAAACAATAATTTATGAACTATCTATGCTTTCCTACCTTTCTTTTTTTCCACTTTCCGCTAACCTCCAGTGTTGGGAGTGGATGTTACAATGGGCATTTCTGCCTCTTTGGTAGTAGTTGGGGTTTCTTTGTCAGAATCTGAACTTCCTGTTGAGTGTATTCGCTTGTTGCCACCAATTTCCTTCCCTGGGATGAGTTGCTCATTTTTTTTGCTGTGGGTCAGTTATCATTGGATATAAAGCAGAGCAGTTCCGGTTCTCATCATTTTGTGAGTTAAATTGGGTGCCTTGTTCATTGAACACTGAGATATTTCCTAGGTGTTATGCTTCTTGGAATATGGTGTTTGTGGTATTTTCTACATTTCCTTCCTCTTCTATATCATCTACTGGAGAGGCTAAAGACTGCCATCCTTTAGGCTTTGGTGGTTGCCTTCTTTTCCTGTATTTTTTATTTTGTGGGCAAGCACTTTGAAGATGACCAGTTTGATGACAAATGCGACATCTGAAGGTAGTTTTTTCATAATCAAGAGACTGGGACGATTGCTTTTCGTTGTGGAATAGGAGGATGCAGTCTGGTAATCCTTGACTAAGATCAACCTCCACGCAGATTCTGGTTAAAGTGTAGATATCCTTGGTAAGATTCTCACTGTCTACTTTTAAAAATTTCCCAAGAGCATTGCCAATGTCTACTAATAATTTGATGTGCCAAAAATGCAGAGGTAGGTTATATAGTTTTACCCACATAGGCATTTTGGTGACCACCGTGGTGTTTGGATCAAATTCTGGAAACCATGATGTCAAGAAAAGGCTTGCATTACCCCAAAACCATGGTCCCTCATTCAATGCGTATTCCTTGTCATTGACTATGTAGAACTTGACAATGAAGAAACCTTTTGAGAATAGGTGTATATCACAGTTTTTTGTCCATATGGATTAAATCCATTGACTTAGGGCTTTTGGTTTGGGCGAAAAACCGTTAAATTTGCATATCACTGCTTTTGGTAAATAATCATCATGTATTTCATTTACCTCAGGTATAGTAATCGATAGAGCAGGATTCTGAGTTGTTTGCTCAATGATGTAGGCACTAGGAGTCGTGTCTTGATGTTCTGATTGCATTTGAGGCCCCATTTTCCCTTTTACTACATATTTGAAAAAAACGGGTCCTTTGGAGCTTGTACCAGAGCAGCCACCACGGAGTCTTGTATTGAGGTAGATAGTTGAGTCTTTGCCTATGTCATATTCTTTTATCTTGTATTCCTCTTACAATACTTTTCCTGTGTGGGTCAAGAGTTGTTTGCAAGGTGGAATGTCCATCCTTTCTTCTATCCTCTGTTTGAGGGTTTTGATCTTCTCCCAACTCCCTATTTTAAAGCATACTGTGTTTCCTTCTATGGATATGATGAAAAGGGTAATTTGCTTACCTTCGAGCGGCTCTGCTACCGAAGCTTCAAGATCTAGTGGAGAGCTGATCGCCGCTTCCTGTAGTTCATGTTCAATCGCCAATGCTTGTTGTGGATCTGGACTGATTTTTTTGTAGGCTCGCGGTTCCCACTAGTATTCGGCATATGCATGCGAGAGGAAAGCCATATCCCGTGGCTTTATATGCCTTTCTGCCCTTAAACAATATTTTCAATAGGCTTGCATTTCGTGATCGGAGGCAGCTCCCTCTTCCAGCCTGTTGTGGCGGCTACGAGATTCCTCCCTTCTGCCTTTATTGTGTGCCAGATCTCTGGGGAGAATAAAAGCCTCATCGCAGGCACTGATTACAGAAACCCTCGTCATCCCTTCGGTGATGATAGTAATTCAGGAGTTCACCTCTAATGATGTTGCCAAATTTTTGGGGATTCTGTTACCCATATACAGATTTGAAGAGCTTGGCTCCATGGGAACCATTATACAACTTCAGATACCAGATCCTGTTTCAAATAGGTGCATTTCGAGTGTGTAGAACCAAGAGTGTATTATTCTGTCTGTTCCCTTGCCATCCAAGTATGAATTGGATCCGTGGATAGATCTGACCGTGATATGCATCTGCGAGGAAGGATATCGAAATATGGGCAAAGAAACCTGTAGATCTTTGTCTCGACATCTTGGATCCATTGATAGATCAGTTTTAGGGCCCAGAAATACTTCAGCCGGAGGGTGATAGCTGTAGATCTTCTCAGCCCTAACATCCAAAGCGTAGCCAAAATTGTCATTAGTCAGGGGTTTGATACATCGAGTACCAAATTCGTAAAGAATGGTAGAGTCCTAAGCCATCACCTCTCTACATATGCTAGTTCTCGCCATCGCCGTCTCCGCAGTCGAATTTTTCCTCGTCTGAAACCGTTCTTCCCACACTGTCCTCAATGTTATATAGGTATAATGGAAAATTACAATCATGAGCTTTATATTTACAACCGTTACATTCATTTATATAATGAGAAAAAATGTGTAAATTATTTTCATTTGATCTGCCATTTCCTAAGTGGCCTCATCTGGTCTAAAGTGCCTCCAATGCACCTTGAACTACTATATTACTCAATTATGGAGCATGGTCTACCACCGATCCAAAATGCATAGTGGTTTTGGTTGGAATTCTCCCTTGGATTCCACTTGCATCACAGATCAATCCAAAACATTATTATTGTCACATACATACTTCTTAACTAAAGAAACATGAAAAATATCATGTGCTTTCACTATGGGTGGTAAGGTCAATATTTAAGCCACTAGCCTACTCCTTCCAAAATTTGAAATTGTCCAAAAATTCTTGTTGCCAACTTAGCACAAAATCCCATTCTTAGTGAAGTTTTTATTGGTTTGGTGTGGAGATATGCATGCTATCCCACTTAGAATTTCTTTTTCATTCTCTACTGATCTACATACATATTTTTCCTATCTTATGTTTCCTTCAATTTCTGCTTGATATTAATTACCTCTTGCTCCATTTCCTTTAGCATATCAAGTCTAAGAACCGACATGTTCACTAAATCATCCTAGCTGATGGGAGTGCTACATTTTATGCCATATAAAGCTTCAAAAGGGATCATCTTTAGTGACTCTTGATACCCATTGTTGTAGGAAAATCAACCAAGGGTAGGAAATCTTCCCACTTGTTTGGTTCATGCTGTTGAATCTGTTAGGGTGATAGGTAACAGAAGTAATGAGGTGGGTGTGATATGATTTTAACACATCAAAAGAAGCCATTCCTCCTCAGAACTTTGAATCCATGTCTTCTCCCTCATCTCAGTCATGAATTAGATTTTCACATAGATTTATATAACAATTTCACATAGTGACATTTACACGGGGTGTAGCAAAAATGGCTATTACATTTATATAGTACTTTTTTCTTTTTCTTTTGATTAACACTTTGTATCTATTTATCTTGTCATATTTTAAGGACTCATTAGAAGAATCCATGATGGTTTTCTAGCAATATTACATTATTTATTATACAAATGGTTGGTCATTCTATTTTCCTTTTCACACAATACATTGATAGAGAACTCATTGATGGAATTTCATAGGGTTTTCATAAAATTACGATAGAAATCATGAATATTTTTGTAATTTGATAGGAGAGTTGGAAGATTATTTAAATCCTTTAAAAAAAGTAGTGTTATTTTTGTCAAAAATCAAATGCTTTTGGTTCAAAATGATCTTCAATGTGGCTTTTGCGAAAGGAAAAAATTGAAGTTGGAATTAAAGGTATTTGATCAAATTCAAGTTGATGGTCATATAGAAGGCCAAAATTTCCTATTTGGTTATATACAATGATATCAAATATCACAAAATTTATAACATTACTGCAAATCCTTTGGATCCAAGACATCTAGCTAGATTTTAGCCACTGATTAGACCATTGCAAGTTATTAGATCACAATAACTACAAAGTTTGATCGACTTGGTACTAAACAATTCTTAACCAAACATTCAAAGTTTCTTTTGTGTCTACTAGCTAAAACAAGATTCTCATCTAATATTGGGGTAAGAATCCTTTCTTAAAATAATATCTTGATTAGTTGTTGTTCTAGCCTTAAAATTTCCTAGATAGAGGATACTATGATAGTTTCCCACAATATAAATATCTTGTTCTAAGCTATTGTAAGGACAATTTTTTTCTATTTTTTCATCAAAAGGTAAAGTTAATAGAAGTGAAAAAACAAATTTCTATATAAATATTTTTAGCATTAATATATATGATCTCCATCTCAATCTATGAATTGAAAAGGTCTTTTCTGTGAAGCCTAAATGTGAGGAATTTTATTTTTATTTTTTATTTTTTATTTTATTTATTATTATTATTATTATTATTATGCCCATGATCCCTCTAAGGTAGGATCTCTTGTTCCATATCAAAAACAAGACAAATCTTTTATGTTATGAACATTAAATTCTTCATGCATCCACTTTTCAACAAGTAGTATAATATCAATTTCACTAAAGATCCAAGTTAATATATTTGATCTATTGTAAAATATAATAGTTCAAGCGAGGATCTAGGTTGTCCTAAATTTCTATTTATTATTATCCTTTTTGTCTTTATGTCTAATAATATCTATTTGTTTCCTTACTATTGCCTGTTTTCCTAGATAGAGAATATTTCCATAATTAGGAACGAAATAATAAATTTATATATAATTTTTTTTAGCATTGATATTTATGATTTCCATTCACATGTACGAATTGAAAGCGTCTTTGTTATGATATTTTTTTTTGAATTATTATTATTATCATCATGTCCAATATATCACCCCGATTGGGGCAGGGAATTGAACCGGTGACTTCACATCAAAGAGTGTCTTAACAACGCACGTGGCCACCATCTATCCAAGACCTCACTGACATTATTATTATTATTCTTATTATTATTATTAATGTAATAAGCTATGTCTACGACCCCTCTAAAGTAGGATCTCTTGTCCATACCAACAATAAGACAAATCCTTTTATGTTAATAACATTAAATTCTTCATGTCCTCACTTTTTAACAAATAATATAATATGAATTTCACTAGGGATCCAAGTTAATGTAGGATGTTTCCTTTATAGTAAACCATAATAGTTTGGAGAGTTGATCCACACTACTCTAAATTTCTATTTATTATTATCTTTTTTGCCTCTATGTCTAATAATATCTTCTTGTTTCCTAATTATTGCTCTTTTTTCGTTAATGGTCTTTTTACCTTTTGAACTTCTTTCCTTAATTCAACTTGGACTTATGGAATATGATCTTCAATTTTAAATATTGCATATCCCTTTATACTTTGAGTTTTATTGAGTATGTCATATTTATGGTCATCAAATCTTACCTTAACATGAATTAACATATCTTTATGGTCAATTATTTCTCCCTACCTCTTTGCCTCTATAGCATAAGTTGTTTCAATTTGTAATTTATTTCTTTTTTCTCTTTAAACTAAAAACTCTCTTTTCTTACCCTCAGGTTCTAAATCTACGAGCTTACTCATTTCCTTTTGATACTTTTGATATCCAATTTACTTTCCATACCAGGACTAAATTGTTAGTTAGCTTTTCTTCTATCTATTTAAATATATACCTCACATTAAGATTCTCTATATTATGGACCTTTTCCTTTTGTGATGATTTTTTCTTTGCTTGTCTAGTTTTTCCATATATTATAATCTATTATCTTTTTTTTAACAAAGTATCCGACTCTAATACTGTATTGTCTATCTATTTTACTATATTGTCTATCTATTTTTGGATCTTGTCTTTCATTAATGAGCTAAATTGCTCATATTGAAACATAAAAATAGAGATAAAAGACTCGTACATCGAATTAGACTAAGCTCATAAATTAGGATAGTAAAAATATCCACCCTCACAATATTTTTAAGAAAATGCAAGATGAAAATGTAAAAATATCTCACTCAAAATATTTTCAGGAAAATACTAAGATAAAAATGTAAAGACCAATACAATATAAAAATGTAAAGAACAATATAATACTTGATTGTACAAGTCACATAGCTTAATTATTGAAAATGTAGAGACAAGTCACCTGGCTCAATTATTGAAAATGCAGAGACGAGTACAATACTTGATTGTACAAGTCACATAGCTCAATTATTGATTTAATTCCTCTGTCCCTTGATAAATTTGGAGACCCAATACATTCTACTTTAAAATAAATAGATTTGCTCCATAAATTTGACTATCTTTTTTCCAAAAAATTTCTCAGTTAAATTAGTTGAGTTGTTCAATTCAACAGATCTACTTTCACCGTAACTGACCGGAGGATCATCAAAGAGGCTGGGACTTTTACCATAACTCAGTGTGAAGAATAAAGGTGGTTAATCTCCACAAATTGTCAAGGAAAAGCAAACTCTTTTAAGGAGCCCTACCCAATTTAGTTTGGTTTATGGGACTTGGAGAGATAATAATCCTCTGTAATGTGCGTAGTAATCTCCAGTGGGTAAGAACATGAACGGGAGTCGAAATGAAACGGAATTGGAACAACGCAACAGAAGCCCAGAGATACAAACAAGAAAAGCACGGAAAGGAGGATAGCAGGTGGCAGGCCAGGGATTTTACAGACAAGAGAAGCACAGCGAGGAGGGCAGGTGGCAAGCGCCCAAGTATTTCAGGAGAAGGGCAGGGTGGCAGGCCAAGTATTTTACGATGTCTGGCAGCGTTGATTTGCGTCGTGCACAATGCGTGAATCGCAATTATACCGCAACTAAGGACTTGGTACAAGGAGCATGGAGCATCATTGTTTTTGTCTGCCATTATAATCTTATCTCCAAAATAAGAAAAGAAAAAAGAATCTCCACAAATAACTTGGTATGGAAGTAAAGCAACGTGGCCACAGAGAGGAAGTACTTCACATTTGACTTTAACTGTTTGAAGCATATTTAGTGAAGGACGTTTGAAACTTTGGTCATGTAAAATTGTTCCTCATTTTTTTTTTCTACCTGTCACAATTACGAACTCACCAAATGACAATGACAGGTCCATAAAAAGAAAAACGTTTTCATTTCTGTCGTTTTAAGCACGCCATTTCATTAATAAAATGTTCCGTTCCATGTCTTCCTCTGAGGAATCCACTTGTGTAGCTTTCTCCTCTTCGGTCCCTCGCTCTCTCTCATTACGATGTTCAGCCTCCATTGTTGGATTTCAGTTCCCTCATCGGCAATGAATCCATATAAGAGAACACCGTCGACTTCTTCCACAGCAACAACGAGAAGCGCGTCTGAAATTGTTCAGAGAAGGGAAAACGGGTTGGGGCAGATTTATAGATATGAGTCTGATCACTCTGTCAATTGAATGATGGTTGCTGTGGGCAACGCCTGTCCAGTGGCACAACAACACGGGCCAGATCCGAATCAGCGATGGAGCCATAAGGATCAGTGGTGATGAGGGACCTGAACGCCAACAACGGTTGTTGCCATTGTGATATGAGAGAGCTACTATTAAAGCGAGGGGTGACCAGGTTAAATATTTTATGTTTCCTGCATTTGTTTTTTATGCTTCTCTGACTGTAAACGATATCCAGAACAAGAGAAGGCTTGATATTTCAATGATGTAAACAGTACCTCATAAAACTTGAAAGAATAACTAATGTTTCATATGTTTTACCCGGGATCTGCTACAGTAAGGTAGGGTGGCGGCTGGTGGGATCAGTTTATAAGTGCCAAACCAGGTAAATGTTTCTGCCATTGTTTTGAATTGAGTGCGCGTCTAAATTGTAACCTCCACGCTCGGCGGATTAAATTGTTTTTTGATATGCTTGGTTTCAATTCCATGGCAAGATTAGGCATGCAGCCACGGGAAACATACCACGCTCGGCGGATTAAATTGTTTTTTTGATATGCTTGGTTTCAATTCCATGGCAAGATTAGGCATGCAGCCACGGGAAACATATGAACTTTATGGCGCCAGGGTGACGTGTATCGATAACGTGGAGATCTGTGCTGCTGTTGCACTCTTGGTTGACTGGCTAGCTCAGAATTTTCTACCCTATATAACAATATGAATAATAAGAAATTTTGATTCTCTTCATCGTTAGCAACCTGCCTGAAATAAATTTTCAAAGTTATTAGTATGTGTAGATATCAGTGTCTTGATTTTATATGTTTTTTAATCTTTGCAATTTTAATTAAAGTTTTTGGAAAATATCAGTTAAATTAAAAAATGGTCATTCAGTGAGTGAGTGTTTCTTACCCATTTACATCAATATTGGCATTGGCACTGGCACTGGCACTGTTATGCTATTGCTTTATTTAATAATGTCAAAAAAGCCGAGGCTATTGCATTTCACTGTCATGTTAATGCTCTGTCCAATGATGCCAAATATGTCACTGTTATGTTAATGCTCTGTCCAATGATGCCAAACATGTCACTGTTATGTTAATACTTTGTCCAATAATGCCAATACTGAAGTGGCTGCATCTTATTGTTATGTTACTGCTCTGTCCAATGATACCAAAACTGAAAAGGCTGTTACATGTCACTGTTATCCTACTGCTCTGTCTATTAATGATCCCAAAACTGAATCTGTTTCATGTCTTTTACCTAGAATTGAACAAATCTCAAATTAATATTATTATTATGTTTTATTGTACATAACCATGCTTGTTTCGAATTTTCACTGTATAGAAAACTTCATCAACACAATAAAAATTCATGTTTTTTACATAGACAATCTCAAATTAATATTATTATTATATTTTATTATACATAACTTTATTATATTTTATTTTACATAACTTTGCTTTGTGTGGAGTTTTCACTGTACAGAGTTTTATTAGGAGTCAGTTGATAAGTGTAACCAGTCTTGTTCGCAATAATGGGAGTGGATCATTGAGTGGAATTCAATCTTTCTAGCAAGTCCAAGTTATAGCTGGTCCGATCCATTTAGATAATTTTGCATCCATCCATTCCTGCCATATTATTTTTCCTTTTTTCTCCCTGTAAATGACTATTCAATCTGAATCACTGATGAATTGCGTGTAGTTTCCTCAAAGTGAAGCTTGGTGGGGCTGTTCTTCCTGTCACGGGAAGCAGGTAGCACCCATGCAGTGTGAAATTTTGTAAAAATAATGAAGCAGTTATTTGATTAAGAAGAGAGAAATTTTGTATTATACTGAGCAGGTTCTTGGAGTGCAGGCGGAAAGGTTGGAATACAAAAACCAAAACATGGTCCAGGAACAGTTTCTGGAAACATCAAGAAAAAGATTCATGTAAAACTTATAAAGATGGAACCCTGATTTGCTTCATTCTAAATTGGCAGCTATTTTACTCCATAAGATAGGCAAATTGATTTAAAAAGAAGCGTAGGTGTGCGAACGTGCTGAGGTGCAGATGTGTGCGGGGGCGCGAAGGTGTGCAGAGGCTTTTATGAAACGCCGAGGCCTCTGCATTCCGCAGAACTATTCCAACTGCTGCTACTGCCTTTGTCCACAAATTAGAATTCAGAACGGGAAAATGTTATAACCGATAAACACGTCAAGGCCGATGAGATGAGTCACGGCTCACGGGTTCGAGTCTTGCTACGACCACCTTGCTTTTTCAATTAAATTGTATAATAAATTTAACACAAAGAAAAGAGAATAACAATTAACATGTTTAAAGCTAGAGAATGAATGTTAGATTATTTAAAAAGTGTTTGATTGTGTAAACATACATTCCATTTAATTAAATACTTCAGATGTGTGGAGGAAGCAGGAGGCAGGAATAATTACATATTGTCATTGCTGAAAATAATGAAATGTAGATTTTATAATGTTTTAATCAATTAATTAGTGGGAGGCAGGAGGCAGGAATAATGCTGAAAACAATGAAGGGGCAGGAATAATTACATTATTGTGATTGTTGAAAATAATGAAATGTAGATTTTATAATGTTTTAATCAATTAATTAGAGGTAGAAGTAGTAAAGACTAATGTTATTTTTATATCTATAATATATATAATATATATCTTGTGTGTGGTTATTAAGTTATTTTATCTCTAAACAAAAGAGCTATTTTTTGTATTTTGATCATCATGAAAAATAATTATTTTCACTTTAAAAAAATTCCTTAATATTTAATGGAAATTTAGTTCCAATAAATATTAATTATTATTATAAAAGAATGTTGCGAAGCTTTTAATATATTGAATATCTCTAAGGCTTGTTGCAAAGCATCAAAATTTGGACAAATATAGAGTATTAAGAAGAAAAGTATTTTGTTGTGTAATACATTTTGGAAAAGTATTTTATTGTGCAATACATTGTGGAAGACCAAAAATCCAACAAATGTGGTGTGTTACAATGAAAATTATTTCTTGGTGTAATAAGTTACAATCTTGAAAATTTTCAAATATCGTGATGTATTGTAGGAAGAGAGCTTTAATGTGCCATATTTTACAAGAAATGAAGACTTTGTTAGCAGTGACCTATCAAAGCTTCCTAAAAAAATTCTAAGTCCTCCTTTGTCATGAAGAAACAAATTTCCATGAAATGCAATCTATTGCAACTGAAAAAGGTTTTGTGATATTACAATAAAAGGAAGTTTCAATATGATGCAACAAAGGGAAGGAAACAAGGAGAAAATTTCTCAAAAAGTTAATGGAAAAAAATAAAAGGAATCTCTCGATACTTGGTGAGGTCTAGAAAGGGTGTTCAAGGCTCATTTTTTGAAAACTTAAAGTTATATGGTTAGTTCATAAAAGTTCAAAAATCAAGGAAATAAGGAGGGGTCCTAATCAAATTTTCCTTCATCAAATGGCAAAGGAAATAAATGCTATGGGGAAGTTGTTCCTTGCCCAACAAATCCTTATAGCCTTTCCAATAGAATGAAAAGGGGATACAAAAATAGAATATGCACTATCAAGATTATAGTGTTCATGTAAAGTCCAAGTGTTTTAAACTTAGATAGATAATTTTGGTGCAAAGAAATCACTATAATTTAAACAAATCATTTAATTTTTGAGATGGTGTTTAACATGACAGTTTTGGCTAGCTTCACTAAAATGGACACCCAAACTTCATTACAAGGACAAATTGAATAATTCAACATGGAAAATCTATTTTTACTAATTAAAAACCTTCCTCCAATTCCAAATTTTTAATTTATACACAAAAATCTATGTTATGCGAGAAAAATTTGAATTTGTCATTTTTCCATAAGATAAACATTAGTGTCAAGTGCCTCAAAGAAATGCATAATAGGCTCTATAACTAATGGTAAATGGGAACAAAAATATTCTAACCTAAAGCTACCAACATTTCTTACAAAATCTATAGTTAGTTATCCAAAACAATGATTTTGTGTTGAAATCCAAATTTCTCAAAATAATAATTGATGGTAAACAGCCAGATAAATATTCTAGCTTAGAGACACCAACCTTTCTTACGATATTCCATACTCAAATTTTCAAAATACGTATTTTAGAATGAAATCCAAGTTTTCCAAAATAGGAATTCTTGCTACCTTTCCATTCCCATTTTCATAGTTAATATAGAAATGCACTCTAAGGCCAAACCAACTATAGCGCAAGTATGAACTTTGGACTACTATACACTATACTTAACCTATGTGCCCATGCATTAGATGTCCAAAAAATCCTACTTAATTATTTTTTCCAAGTTTACACTACTTTGATAAAATGCATACAAAAAAATTTATGTGTTTTGAAGAAAATTTAAAACAAAAAAATTCAATGCTAAAATTTTAAATATGAAAAGTATAAATTGGAGAATGATAAAATACACACTCTTCAATTTAGATTACTCAAATTTACCAAGAAATGAAGCATGTGTGTGCATTTTAGTGAAGTGAAACAAATTTAACTAGCTTCACTGAAATGCAAGATTGGACTTCATTACAATGCCAAATTGAATGCTTCAACTTAGAGAATGTGTGTTTAGTCATCACAAACCTCACTACATTTTTTTACAATTTGACACAAAAAGTTGTATTGTGCTAATGTACTCTGAATTTGATCTTTCCTAGGATAAAATTTAGGGTTAAGTTCCTCTCAAAGAAACTTCTTTGTACATAATGTTATATTATGCAGATATACTCTAAATTTATTATATTGTACAAATGTACTCCATTTTTTTTCCTTATGACAAAAGTTAGGGCTGAGTTCCTTTTAGAAATGCTAGCATTTCCATGAGGTAGAGTGGTTATGCATATGTGTTATTATAGATCATATAGGCTTAGATTGTGAAACTAAAATTATTTTTGAGGATATAGATGAATTGTAGGTATTTATTTAGTTAGTGAAACCATATCTATGAACAAATTCCTCATATTATGTGATAAATTCACGTTATATATAGTTTTAGGGTGATCCAAGGTATGATGCATTTATCCATTGTTGACACTGCCTGAGACCCTCAAATTCCATGGATCTTATGCACACTTAATAGAAATCCAGTCCCAACCTTATACGAGACCTTTCATGTGTGTGCAAACTCGTCCATATCCAAATTTTGGAGATCTCGATATATATTTCATCTTCATGAGTAAAAAGTGACCCTCATGCAAAGGAATTGTCAACGCCAAGACCACCCCATATTTGTAGTTATGAGTTTCACTTATCACAAAATTTGGTCCAAACTAAATCTAAACCATTTCTGATGAGTACATGCCTTGTCCATTCAAATGCCTGAATTACTATATGTATTCACAAATGAGATTGGAAATCCACCACTCAAATATCTAGATATAGAAAACACTTGGGATATGAGGAAATATGTTCCCTAGATAGAAAGTACATTAAGAGGACCATCTAGTCCCGAATAAGTTCTATATTACTACCAAGGATTTGTGGTGAAGGAAAATCAAGAGAATTTACTATAATTTCTTGGAGACTAGTGCATCTACCACAACACCATATTTATGAGACAATGGACCTGAGAAATAAACCCTTGGAGCTACTACGATATGTCCATAAGAACTCAAGGATACCGACATAGCTTAATTTAACTTAGATTTGAGTAAAAGAAAGAAATGGCTACAAAGGCCATATTTCACAAGAAATATACAATGAAAATTTGGATAATTAGATCTTTAGGATATCACAATAATATACAAATATGCACAAACCAAAGAATTGTTACATCACTCTTCGACCAAGTGACCATCGGCACTAGTTGAATCCTCATTTACCATGCAACACATAAGTTACCTTCTTAATATGTTAGATATTCTATAATATTAAGTATGGGAATGATCCATTCAATTCATAACCATGTGCAATAACTAAAAATGCATTTAATAACAAGTTAACTAAGAGACCTCACACAACTAGTTATGTTCATATAAGTATCATTGTAGTTCGTGAAGATAATAATAATCACATATTGCAAGAAGTTCAAGATAACCATAAATACATATAAGGAAACTCATTCACTATGAACATGTAATGAATTCAACAACCTTCCATAAGTAGTGTTGAACCATAAATTTGCTAATAACATATCAGAAAATTTCATCATCCATAGTTCAAATAAACATGTCATTATACTTATCTAAATAACTGAAAGTGGTTGGAAACTAAAGGAGGGACTTCAACTCTACACCCAACCATAAGCCAAATACACCACACTATTTCTTGCAGTTGACCAACCCCAATCCATATTGCAATTTAGGTGGTTTATCAACTACTCTTTGTTAGTAAGCACCACAATGACTCTCTTTCTCTCTAAGATCAATCATGGGGATTCACCATAGGCCCAACTGGAGTACTACTAAGTTCCAAGAGATTGAATACACTATCTAGGTGGTTTATTAGCTATATTTTCTAGGCAATAACTGTAGGAATCTGTAGCCCACTATCTAGGTACTTTATTAGCTTACTTAGCAAGCACTAAATGGTGTATAAAATTCCTTAGCAGGTACATAGTGCTTTATCATCTCTTTTTAGTAAGAAACATAGTGGCTCAAATTACCTACATAGTGGTTTATTAGCCTTCCAACATGCACCCAAGTGGCTTATCATCGTATCCAATAAGAACTTAGTGGTTTATTATCTTGCTCAGTGAGCACTAAGTGATTAATCTCTCCACTGAGCCTCCCATTATTTAATCAGACATAGGCACATGAACTAGGCCTCACTAGAATCACAGGGAATGTTTTTACAATATAGAGAAATAGCTCAAGGATGTTATTCTTCCGCAATTACTTGAGATTTTTCCCTCTCTTGCACTTTCTTCCAACTGCCTCTCATTCTATTCTCTACTATTCCCCTTTTCTCACTTCCATGGTGACTTTCCTTCCTATTTGGAAAATTGTACTTTCTCCATCACTTCCCATGGGGAAGGGATGGTATTGGCACCTTCCTCCACTCAGGATGCCCATACGAAAACTTTATTATATGTTGGTGCAAGATCTTAGATCCTTTTGGGTGATAGGTAATTGAAGTAAATGAGGTAGGTGTGCCCACAGTGTGGCCTACTTTAACACATCACAAGCAACCTTTCCTCACAAAAACTATGAATTTGTGTCCTCTCCTTTAACTCAGTCATCGATTGAATTTTCACATAGTGAAATTTATGTGGGGTGTAGTAGAAAGTGCTCTCACAAACCCCACCCCTTAAAGGAACATTTCCCTCAGTGTTATATAAGTAGAACATAAAATTAAAATCATGAGCTTTATATTTACAACTCTTACATTCATTTATACAATGAGAAAAAATGTGTAAAGTACCCTCATATGATCTTCCATTTCCTAAGTGCCCTCATCTAGTCCAAAGTGCCTCCGTTGCACCTTAACCTACTATATTACTCAATTACATAGTGTGATCTACCTCTGATCTAGAATGCACAATGGTTTTGGTTGGAATTCTCCCTTGGATTCCACCTGTATCACAAACCAATCTAAAATATTATTAGTGCCACGTACATACTTCTTAACAAAATAAATGTGAAAAAGAAATGGGGTCAATCTGTAAGCAATTGGCCCCACTCTTTCCAAAATCTGAAATGGTCCATAAATTCTTGGTGTCAACTTAGCACAACACCCCATTCTTAGTGATTTTTTTTCTTGGTTTGGTGCAGAGATATACATGCTCTCCCACTTAGGATTCTTTGTGCTTTCTTTGTTGATATAGATAACACTTTTTTCCTATCTTTGGTTGCGTTCAAATTTGACATGATATTAATTACCTCTTGCTCCATTTCCTTCATCATATCAGGTATAAGAACTAAATTTCTCACTAGATCATCCTAGCTGATAGAAGTGCTACATTTTCTACAATATAAAGCCTTGAATGAGCTCATCTTTAGTGACTCTTGATAACCATTTTCGTAGGAAAATTCAACTAAGGGTAGGAAATCTTCCCACCTCTTTGGTTGTTGCATGACATACATCATCAACATGTATTCTAGAACTTTTTTCACTCTCTTAGTTTATCTATCATTATGAAGATGATACATTGTGCTTGATGCTATTTGAGTTCCAAACCAACAAGCAATGACTTCCAAAATTTTGAAGTGAACTTAGCATCCTAATCTGAAATAATATTCTTGAGTATGCCATGCAATATAAATATCTCCTTCATGAAGATATGAGCTATGTTGATTTATTTGTGCGTGGAATTGACGACTATAAAGTGAGTTTCTTTTCTCAAATTTTCTACTACCACCAATATCGCATCACGTTTCTTGGATGTTTTTGGAAATCTTGTGATGAATTCCATAGATATGACTTCCAACTTCCACCCAAGAATTGGGGTTGACTGTAATAATCTTGTTGGATTCCTACATTCCATTTTAACTTGTTAACACTTTAGGCACTTGGTAATTTAATCAATATATTTCTTCTTCATGTTTTGAAAATAATACATTTTCTTCATAACTATTATGATTTTATGATAACAAGGATGACATGGGTAATGTCTTTCATGAAACTCGTCCAATATGAGCTTCTTCAAGTCATCCATGCAAGGCACATACTATCTATCCTTGAAATTCAAAACACCATTTTCAATGGGTGAGTAATTCTTGCTCAATGATCCTTCTGGCCCCTGTTGCAAGTGTTCCTTCACATGGTGGTAATTCCCATCATGAAGCAATGCCTCTTTGATCATTTATTTGATATCAACTTCACAAGCTCTTATGACTACCAAATGAACCACTTGTAGACTTCTACTAAGCACATCTTCTACATTGTTCTCACATGATGTGGCATAAAAGTATGCCTCAACATAATGGTAATCATGGATCTCAACAACAAAAACATCATCTTAGCAAATTATAAGAAGACATGGCATAAATACATCATCTACCTCTTTCGGGGATGTTCTAAAACTGCAAAGATCAACTGACAAAATGGATTGCACTGCTAAAATTGTGGGACGAATTTGTGTCAAATGACTATAAACTTTTCCCTTTCTAACACTGTCAAATTTTGGACCCTCAAAATTGAAGATTCCCCCAAATATTCTTTCCTGAAGATGGATGAATAATCCGCCGCTGAGATGAAGATTTTGAGCAAACCATTATGCTCCCTGTGAAATTCTGTGAAAAAAAGCTATAAAGTTGGCATCATTTTGTCTCTGCCAAAAATCCACCTCCTAGGGAATCTTTTAGATTCCTCAAGATTCTGCCAAGATTCCTTGTTGCTAGCTACCTGAGTTTATGTTACTCAGATGGAGAAATAGACCAGACCATCACGTTCCCTTTGAAATTCTTTTTTTTTAATATAAAGTTGACATGTTTATGTCACTATGAAAAATCACCCCTAAGGAATCTTTCAAATTCCTCCAAGATTTTGCTTGGAATATTCCATAAAATATTCTACCTCCTTAGTCTACATGCTCGACCTTCACTAATCTCCTCCTCTAGGAAAATGAGTGAGTTTAAATACAAATTGGCGGATAGACATTTCTAAGTGGGGTCATTGGCCTATTGGTAAAGGCGCTAGGTTCCAACCCCACCAATCCCCCCATATGGATGGTGCATTTATTATTTTTAAACTCGGCGGTTAAATTTTAAATGTATTGTAGTTGTGTTTGTTTCGTCAACAGATCGACCGACTGTTAATTCAGGGGGGTTCGACACCCGCCGAAATATTGGTGGTTTATATATAATATGGAGTGGTTATTATATGTAATACATATCTGTTGGGTGCGGAAGGGTTCTTGGGTCTCTCGTGGGCTTTGAACCAAATGTTATAATAATTATAATGTATATATATATATTATCTTATATTATTATATATATTATTTATATATATTATATATATATATATAATATATATATATTATATTATATAATTAATATATATATATAAATTATATTATATATTATATTATATATATATATATATATTAATATAATATTATATATATGGGCTTTGAACAAAGTTGTTTAATACTATTTATACCACAATAACTGTTGGTGGGGGTGGTAGCCCACCCCCCCTAATTTAATAATCTTTTTGTTTCAAATAAAACAAACTTGTTAAAAATATTTGACCAATTTTTAAGAGATATTAGAAAAATTAACAATTCAACAAATTCACCTTTTATGGTGGTTGGATTCCATGCGCCGGGATTCCACCAAATTGTTGCCTCGTTAAGACTATCACTTGGCCAAGTTTGACCAAAACTTTGACCAGCTATAACGTGAACATACAAACTCGTATTTGAGTGTTGCTCGTATAGTTGGAATCAGGACAATGAGCACTATGATCTAGTCCTAGTTTCATTTCAATCTGAGGAATTTTAATTTTTGAGCTATTCTAAAGCCACTTCTTAATTATGGGCATCTCTAGAGCCACTTGGATCATTCCTCCCCATTGAGGAGATTTTGGTCCTCCAAAAGCATGAACATAAACTGTAACTGTTGTGTTACATTTTCTGCACCACAAGTGTCCTAGAAGGTCACCCTTCCTTCTCCTTCAACCTTGTTCTTCAGAGCCATCAGTGATGAGCCAACACCTACATCCTCTACAAACTTGTAGTGCATCTTTACAAATTACATGCTCAATTACATGACCAAACATGACCCAAGCATCCCCATACTTGCCAAGATTTTATAAGACACACTCTGTGGTCAAGTTTACAACACACTAGAAATCAATACCCTAACTATCAATAAAAGGCCAAAACATCATCGTTGCTTTAATAAGTGATGGAAAGTATATCAACACTTTTACATTTACATCGCAACACATTATTTACAAATTTTGACCATGACAAGCTACCATATCTAGAAAAACTATCTCCCACTCATCAAAGTGAATGGGTCATCATCTTGGAGTTGATTCGCTTGTTGAAAAACTTTTCCAACTGGTTCCTGCACAGACGCTTTGTCCACGAGATGTTGCTCTAGATGGAGTGTCCAACATGTGGATATTTGATTTCCACCTAATTCTTCTTCCTCCATACCTACTTAACCTCCTTCCCTCCCTGATGTGGAGAAGACCTTTCACGCCTTATCCTCTTTCTCGCTCTTTTGACTGTCTTTGATGCATCCTTGGTGAGGAGAGCTCGCCTTAGCTCTTCTTCTGCAATGTGCACTATCATGGGAGGATTGTAATGTGCTCCAATCATCCTCTTTCTCTGATGGCTTCGATAATGTCTTGGAAGCTTCTGATACCTTTGATAACTCTCCTTTACTGTATCCCAAACCTGCAAATCAAGGTCTTTGTGCAACCTCCAATGGTTGAGTCATTCCTTGGCCATTAATACTAAGTCCTCCTCCTTTATACCCCATCTTGGTAAGGAGTCTCATGACAGTTCCTAAAATGGGTTCCTCCATATTTCCAACAAAAATAGTGTGATGTGCAAATGAAACTAAAGAACTATCAACATTGTTTACCTCAGCTGTCGATTCTGAAACAGGTGACGATGGCTTCGTTAAACCTTCATTATGTTTCAATTTTTCCAATGCCTATTTCGTGGCTTGTAATTGAAGTTGCAACCGATACTTCTCCTCTTTCTCTTCTGGTAGAAGTTTCCTCAACTTAGCATTCTTTGCTTGAAGACTTTGATTCATGTCCTCATCTAAATGATGAGAATATAATGAAGAAGGTGCATGTTCACTCAAGGGGATAGATGGAGCATATTCCTCTGCTATATCTTTCTCTCGTTCCTCTCTTGCCATTTTCTTCTCATAATCTTCATACATTATGTCCACCATCTGTGCCATCCTGAGGAGGTACTCATAGAGATCTTTGTTGTTTGCCATTTCCCTTCTTGTTGTATGTTCAATCATTGATCTGAATTGGATTCATGATGATTATCACAGAACCATGATTGTATCAGATCAAGACAAGAAATTTGAATTCAAGAGCACAGAGCGATCAGGAAGACCTCTGAACAGTGGCAATTGGTAGCCAGCGAGGAACAATGAGGACTTCGGTCAAAGCGCGCTGACCGAGGCCCATGGAGACTGTGCAGGAGGCCAAACTGGCACTTGGGAAGCCTGGATTGGGAAAAGGAGGCCATTTTTGATGTGCGCTGAGAAAAACCCCTCGAGAAGGAAAGCCCCAAAGTGCTCGGTCGCATGGAAGCCGAGAAAACCATGGGGAAAATGCTAAAGGCTAAAGGTAGATCCCGCACTCCAAAACCAACGGTATATCAGGGGCACCCTTGGGCGGTAAGCGGATTTGGCTGAAAACTAGTGATTCCATTCAGCACTCGATGCCTGGCAGGTGGAGGAGAGAGAAAACTGTCACTTATCGCACGCTAACGATCGAGCAAATCAATCACGCGAAATGAGCGAATGACAACAGATCTAGGGGCTCCAAATCTAACAGCTGAGAATGCGCCTGATGAAAGAACCAGATTTGACAGGGGATTAAGCTGAGATCTATAAGGATTTGAGGTTTGATTTGATCGCTGAGGTGGCGGATGAGTCATTTCCTGACGTAACCGAAGAACTGAACCAACGAGAAAGAGTTGGCGTAGTTTGTGAGAGGATAAGTGGCCACTCCCTGTGAGCTGATGACAATGATGCAGAGACAGGAATTCCAAGTGAACAACAGCAGGCGATCCGATGGAGGTGGAAGGGGAATCGAGCAGTCATGAGGTCAATTGGCTTTAAAGCTATAAACAGAGACAAAGAACAAAGAGAACACCAAGAGGAAAAACCAGAGAGAAGAAGACGAAGATAGAGAAAAGAAGAGACAGTGAAGCAAAAGGCAAAAAGACAGAGGGCCAAGCTAACCACAGGCAGCGTCGAGCACCAGAGAGCTTGAGAGGTTCAAGCCAACCCTGAGGGGATCTGTCGGGAATCGAGTACCATATTGGGCTCTGTTATCACTTAAAACCACAGTTCACCTATGTCCAAAGATTCATATAAAAAAAAATTTGGTTTAAGTCAATAGGTTTTTAGGTGTGTCACTTTGAAATTAGTTTTTCTAAAGGTATTGATGTGAGTCCTTGTAAAAAACCGTTAGATACTCTCCCTCATGATAGTTTAAAGCATGTCTTGTCTTGATTGCATCATTCTGATTTTGCGCAGTTTCGCAGCGTGATCTGATTGGCTAATTTAGCTGCGCAATCATTTTTCCACCTTTCCGCAGCATATCATCGCACAGCCATTTCGTAGCGCGGTGTGTCATTTCATAATTGCCTGTGCTACGAAATCGGGGATTCAGGTTTTTTTTTTGCAGCATATTTTCTTGAAATGTCAAATCTCAGGAGGTGAGTCATTAGAACCGTTCATATGTTGTCAGTCGATGTCCTCTCCAGGTCATGATAGGATTCATTCTGCCATCAGATTTAGGATCACGCACATGACAATTATTTTAAGAAATCTTATGAGGTATGGTAGTGTCATAATGTTTATTCATGATGCATTAACATGCCTGTTCTATGATGAGCGTTTGAAAAAATGCAAAGAAGCCCGAGTTTTCATTTAAAGAGGGATCATTGCAAGCGAGCCTGCATTCCAAAGCCGAAGCTGTTGTGTAAAATTGAAGTTGCTGATTAAGTTCTTTGTGTAAAGATATCTTGAGCGAGATGGAGAAAAGAGAGCATCGATCCGGAAGATGTCTGCGAACCGAGCCAGAAGGACTTGATCTCACGCTCAAAGATGAAGGTGTTGCACGAGCTTTTAAAGAAGCTGGTTGCTGGAGGTTCTGTGAAAAATTGAAGGGCGGACACACAGAGGTAACTAAAGCCTTTGCATTAAATTTCACTGGCTTGAATTCTAAGGTTGCATTACTAGAGTTCCCTGTGTCACCGCAAGCCATCTCTGTTGTCACTGAAATTCCAAGAAGCGGACAAGAATGGTTCAAGAATTTTAAGTTTGACATGACTCCATGTAAGGAGTTTCTGAAGGATCAATATGCAAACGAGGACCTCACTAAAGCGGTGCCGAGGAACTATATAAAAGAACATTATGCTCTGCTCCTCACAGCCATCCAGAAATACCTCACATGTGAGGGAAGGTACGCCAAAGTTTACTCTTATCACTTCAAACTTTTGCTACATTTCACAGGGAAGGCGTCAATAGACGTCCCTTTTTATTTATTCAGGAGTCTTGGTAAAATGTGCGACAAAGTTCAATTCAAAAAGGATAATTATGAAACTTCACTTTTCCACCATGGTTTAATTAAGTTACTGGTGTTAGATAGCTTACAAAAAATCGGTAGGGATTGGGACTCTTTCATCTTTATGTCCGGTTTCCAAAGCAAAACAGGTCTTACCCCATTGCCAGACAGGGAAAAAGAAAGAAGAATTCAAGAACCTACATTGGCTGAGCTTAAGAAGGAGGTTAAAGACCGAAAGAAACCCAAAGCTAAGCTAAGGAAATCAGAGAAGCCTGTGGTCATAAAAGAGACACCCAAACCATCCAAGGAGAAGATCAAACATCAGAAAGATGCATCAGGGCCAAGTGGAATTGCACAAGTAACAAGAATCAGAACTAGAAGCCAGCTAAGCAGAGAAAAAGGAAAATCAGTAGCAGTGGAAGATAACCCTATGTCAAAGGCTAGTCTAAAGGATTTGCTGGAGGCAATTGACTTTGAAAAAGCCACATCAGTGCAGGTGGAGCCTATGCCTATTGATCTAACCCAGTCATCCCCTGATAGCTCCAAAAAATCAAAAGCCTCTAAAAGGCTAAGGTTTGAGGAGGCTGGAAAGGAATTCATGGTCAAGCCCCGAAGGCCAATCACCAGGAGACAAATCCAAGCAGCAGAGCAAGTCCACAAAGATGAGGTAGCTGCCAAGGTAACGGCAACAAAAGAAATCAAACCATTGCCTAAAGCAGAGAAGGCAGAGGAAATCAAAAGAACAATATATACCAGAGGACAGGCCAAACAAATGGGAAAGCAGATAGCTCAAGCAGAAAAAGCAAAGGAAAGCAAAAAGAAGGATATGAAGGAAAAAGTTCCCATTGTCAAGGAAACTAAAACCTCATCTTCCAAGGAGAAATGGGAGGCAGCTGATAAAGAAATGGCTGATTTAGAGAAAACCGTATCAGAGATTGCAGCCATGGAGAACGAACTTGCAAAACTAAAAGCTCAGTTAGGCAAGTTAGCTGCTAAATAAAATTGAAAATGTTTGAGGTCAGATATTGCTCCAAGTTTTTGTTTATATTTCCTTAAGTTCATTAGTTTTGAGGCATGTATAAAAGGAAGACAAATTAATAATTTTGGAACCAAGAGCAAAGTTGTGACAGTCACAATGTAATTGGAAAATTCATTAAAGACTGTAATTTTGGAAAGAACAGCAGTTTCGTAGCGCGCTACGAAACTGCTATAGGTGACTGTTTTTTAAAGAAAAATGAAAATTGATGCTGAGGTCATCAAATTTTGTGAAAGAAAGCTTCGAGGATAGGGAGATCATAAATGATTGCCAAATCATTCAAAGAATGACAGATGTAAACTTTGTAGCATAAAGGTGAAACATTTTGGTTTTTTGCTAAAGTCTTCATAAAGTGACTTTATGACCGAAATATTAGGGTTTCTGGTAGGGTTACCAGAATTTTGGGTTGAACACCTGTCAGTGTCCACAAAGCGTCTAGATTATCAGCCATATGGTGTTATGCATGGTCATTAAGGTTGTTGTACAGCTTCAAGCACGTTTTGTTGGAAAATAAACATGGATTAAAGCAGGGACCGTGAAAACAGAGTATATATCTTCACCGAATGTTGAGTCAGCAGCACAGTTGGAATCCAAGGCAGCCAGTTCAGTGAATGCTTCTCAAATACATTTCAGCCACTACATGAAAAGCACAGGTGTCAAAGATCAGGAGAAAATCATGCACACGAGGAGATGGAAATAGAGTTTGAATAGGAATATGACTCTATGTATTAAAAGCACAATACCTCTGTATTTAATAAGTTAGTTTAAATATAGATAAGGTAGTTAAGGATAGGTTTTCGAGATCCCCTCATGCTGGAGGAGGAGTCTCAAGTAGCTTAAGTTTTGTTTTCCTATATATAGGAAAAACTCTGATGTAAATGGGGTTGGAGATTTTTATCAAAAAGACAGAGTTTTCAGATTGGCTTATGTAAAGTGTTTTCACAGTAATAGAAAGTACACTGTTTCTTCCCAAGATTCATCTTGTGTTTCAAATGTTCAGAATGTATGTGTTTTGGTTTTATTCATCTTGTTTTACAGTTCACTGAACATGCAATCACTCTGAATTCATCATTGATGCTCAAACTTCCTGTGTATGTTTTGTTGAGTTGATGTCCTTCTTGGTAGATGTTTTGAACATTGAGACATTATATGCCTTGGTTTCCATGATTCAGTAGCTGCTTGTTTACTATAGGAATGTATAACTCCATGAGCCCAATGGGAGAAGCCTTGATTTTGTTGTTCCAACCAGCTTAAACTTCATTCACTTTTTAAAGAGTTAGCCATCTTTCTTGCCCTTCAATGCATATCAAAAATCTGTGAGAGAGCCCTCTCTGACTAAGGAGGCTAAACCTTAGTCTAAAGCCTGGTTTGAGACAGTTGCATGAGATCTCACTAAGTAGCAGCCTTTAGTGCATGATTTTGTGACAACACCAGCAAGAAACCTTTCTTCGTCAAGCTCGGAAAGATGCGCGAGCCTCTCTTCCAAGGCCCCACGATCTGTCATACCCGTGAATTCCACTATGCACAAACTAGGCACAATGTATTCCATTGGGATCACTGCTTCAACACCATATACAAGCCTAAAGGGTGTCTGTCCAGTCAACTTTTTGCACGTTGTTCGATAAGTCCATAGTACTGCAAGTATACACAAGTCCCAATCATTTTGCTAAGCTTTTCAAACCTTGGTCATTGCTTTCTCCAGTACCTTATTGAATGCTTCCACCATTCCATTAGGCTGTGGGTGATAAGGCATGCTTTTATGGTG
>APFE030575527.1:65946-82931 GCA_000404065.3 Pinus taeda
TAAATAAATTATTTTTTAAAAAACTAACCATTAATTTATTTTTTTACCTGATTTAACTTATTTCCATAATGAATAATAATAATATTAAATTTATGAGTAAAAATTTGACTGGGTCTTTAAGTAAAAAATTAGTCGTTAATCAATTTTTAGCCGTTGGAGTCTCTGCTCAGACTATTTAACATGCTAAGCTAGATCTGTTTCTTCAACTTGTCTTACGGTGGAACCACACCCTTGTTGGTTTTGAACGCGTCGACAAATGTCTTTCTTATTGTGATTACACGAAACCTCTCTTATAAATAATCTATTATAGTTTATAATATTGATTATAATATAGTAATAATATATTATTATAATAATAATAATATGATTATTATTATTATTATTATTTATTATTATTTATTATTATTATTATTATTATTTATTTTATATTATTATTGATTATTTTACTATATTATATATTCTAATAATATTAGGCTCATACTATAATTCATCATCCATAATAATTAGAGATTGTTGATAAGTGAACTATTATTTGTTGTAATTTTTAAAGATCACAATTTATATTAATAACTATATTTATAAACAACCATATTCTGTATTATTAGTTTATTGATTTATCTATATTAATATTATATTACAATAATATAACTCATAATAATATTATAATATTAAATATTAATATTTTATAATAATTAATAAATAATTATTATTTTTATTATTATATTATTAGGCTTTATTAATTCGACCATGTTTATTTTAGTATTTTTAATATTTATCTTAGGGTTTGTACACTGCACGGTTGGTTTTGGTGGTTGTTTGAGTTATGACTTATTAGAAGGTTACACAAATTTTCCCTCCTTTGGGTTATAGTTTTTCTGTTGATACCTCCCAAACTTTCCACCACCCAATTTCCTTGGCACCGGCGTCATTCCCTTAGTCTATTACCCCTCGAATTCTTTGCAAATACCTTTTGTCCTCTTTTCCTCATCTAATTCTTATTTCCATCACTCTTTTGTCGCATTTTCAGATAACATATATGAGCCTTATGAATCATTTCGTCCATTTTTTTAGTATTATCAAACTCTATTTTTTCTTTCATATGAACTATTAAACTACTTAGGAAGTTTTCTACTTTCATATTTTCTTCCTATATATATAGAAAGTAGTGCAGTAAGGACGAAAATTTCAGTATAAACTCTTCCATAACTGTTGTCCCAACCGCATGTCATGGAATTATTTTGATTTCTCGACGTATAACCTTTCATTCTAGTATTTATCCTTGAAATATCTTTGAAAATTATCCCAAGTTACCACCTGTTCATCCACGTACCAGACTATTTTAATTTCCTCCCACCAAAGAGTGGCCCTACGACACAATCAGTAAAAGCTAGTGGGGCCCTTAAATGATCATCATACTCATATATCTGGAAATATTGGTTCATATTGGTTAAAGTAGCCCCGGTTTCTTCTTCTCCTTCTCCATCAAATAATGGAGGTTTTGTCTTCTTAAACTCGCCCTGCAACTCTATTCTTCGCTTCCTACCCTTTCGACATTGAAAGGTATTCCCAGATTTTGCCGTTGTATTATTGTTCAACCATGTTTCCTTTGTTTCCGTAGGACCTTGCTATTGGTTCCTTGTCTCCTCCTTATTTCCATTGTATGCACTAGTTTGAGGATCTCTTATGTTCTTTCGGTCCAAGATAATTTTTAGGACTCTCTTGTTCTAACCTCAACTCCTCAATTGTCAATGTGCAAGTTCATCATTTATGCCCATAGTTGTTACACAGTATCCAACAACGCAACATTCCCATTTATTTTGTTCTCCCCAAACTAAACCCACATCTTTGGGTTAGGTGGGGTAGTTCCTCGTACTCTCCTCATACTGTTCCTTTTTGCTCTTCTTTCTCACTCTGTGCATTTAAATGTTTTTGTTACTAACACCATTCTTTCCCAAGGCCACAGAGTTTGATCCTGTGGATTTGATACCACTTGTAGCATGATCAAGATATGATTATGTAAATAATCTATGGATAAAAAAACAAAACAACACTTATATACATAGTGACTTATTTCTTTCCTTTTTTTCTTGGATGTCATATTAATCATTCTCACCATAATAGTGCACGTACAAATGCCATGACTAGGTGGTGTTATATTAATGCGATGCATGTTTGGTTTATATTATTAGTTTAATGTCCTAGAGGAAAGGTCTATATAACCGTTAATTAATGTATTGAACCCTTCACACTAAACCCCACCATAGACATAACTCTCAAATGTTTTAGAGGTAGCTTTGGTTCAAAGTTGGGACTTTCGTGACCGTGGATCCTCCAAGACTTAATCCAACAGCAGAGATTCATCTATTGTTGGTTAGGGTTAAGGAAGCAATACCCCTGGGTTTTAGTCTGTCCATTTTTTGCTCACTCGCTCCCAACTAACACTCTGCAACTCGGCAAACTGTTGATCCATTGGGTGAGTTGTTTCACTGGTTCCTGGTGTAATTGCTCTACCAAACATGTCCAGGTTGTGATGTAGCTTAGTGGTTCCATGAAGCTAGCCATTTCATACATGTCTCATTCATGTCTGCAAGGGTTTTAGTTGTGTCGTCCTCTCAATGTCCAGATGCAACTCGACAGGATTGCTTTGCAAAGATAATTCTTTCTATAACTCATAATCAATGTCTGTAACTCATAATCAATGTCAACATTCTTTGTTGTTAAAGAATCTCTTATTTCATTTAATTTTTTCCCATTTTCATTTTCATTGCATCTATTTACTCTCTAGAGGGTTGCTCGGCTCTAGAAAATGGTGTCAATGCACTCAATTAATGGTAGAGAAATGCCAGGGTCATAAGGGAATGAATCCCCTAGAATCCAGTAAGCTCTCCTCTGGTTAATTTCTTAGAGCTCCTCTAGAAACGTTTCCTCTATACGCCACTAGACTTACATCTTTCCCTGTTATTCGGTATTATGCAAGCTAGGCTAAGTGGGGTCTTTGAAATTTGGCTCCCAACCTTCGATATCCTACATAGGTGTTATCTTATAGGAACATATTTTAAGGTATATGAAATTCTGATCTAGGGTCCTTATTTGGGTTGGATTAAACTGTTTTTAAGGACCGTGGAAGAGCTTGTGGCTTGAATTTCATTTATCAGTTATTGCGACAAATGGTTTTGCTTTTGTTAGTGTATAGAGAAAAATGTATAAAAAGACTATCTCAATTTTTGTTAATTTTTAAGTTTCCAGACTCCAAGCTTGGATATTTCTTTGCTTGAAATAAATTACTCATAATTCCTGTACTTACATTTTTTCGGTAATATGTTTAAATGGGGTTCTTGTTCCATTGGCGAATTACCATTCCTCTTGCACTTTCCCCTAGATTATGCATGTCATTTTATAGAGTTAAGCATATATGTAGGAAATGGAATTATGTTGGCATACCATTATTAGCTTTCTATGATATTATTCTTTTCTAGGTACTAATTGTTTAACTTGCTATAAATTTATCTATCATACCTGTACATAACAATGGAGAGGAATGGATAGAGCCGCTACCATCGTAGTAGTTCAATCCTAACCTCTCTAGTACAAGTCCGTGCGTCGACCTAAGTGTTGGAAACTCCTACTGGTTCATGCAACTTTTCTTTATGTACATAATAATTCAGTTTCCTTGTTAAATCAAACCCCGGGTGTCAACTGGATGGGGTTGTTGAATGAATATGGGAAATAATGAAGAAAAGAAACTAAACACATTCAATTATACATTGACCAAGAAAAGAAACTGAATTCAATCACACGCAAATAGACACACAGGAGTTACATGGTAAAACCTCGACAGGTTGTCAAGGAAACATCCACGGGGCAAGGGATTGGAATCTCTATTAATTCAAAAATGATTCTCTATGATTACATTTCTCGGTCATTCACTAGTTTTATACCAGCTGCCTTCGTTACATAACTACTAATTCGGTATAGAACTAACTAGTTACATTTTAACCAAAATTACATAATCCATTGTCAAACTAACAAACTCCACCTTGACAACAATTTTCCTAATCCCTTGCCCATGCCCATTCACCATCTTTTCTACAAGCCAAGAGAAGCTAAACACCATTGCAGCTTCTCTACTGTAACTTTCTTTGTGAATATGTCTACACAATTCTCTCACGTATGGACCTTTTGAAGAGCTACTTTTCCGCCATCGATCACATGTCTCAGAAAATGATACCTTACATCAATGTGCTTGGTTCTGCTATGATATGCAGGGTTTGTAGCCAAGTGAATAGCACTTTAACTATCACAAAGTACATTCACTTTCTCCTGTGTTATTTCAATTTCATTGAGAAGACCCTTTAACCAAATTGCTTCTTTATTGGCATTTGAACCAGCTATATATTCAGCTTCAGTAGTGGACAACGCAACTATTTCTTGAAGCTTTGACATCCAACTAATTGCTCCACCTGCAAGAGTAAAGACATAACCTGTAGTAGATCTTCTTTTGTCCAAATCACCTGCATAGTCATCATCTACATATCCGCAGACTGATCCTTCACTACCATTAAAGATGATGTAATGGTCACTTGTGCCTCTTAGATATCGAAGCACCCATTTCACTACTTGCCAATGTTGTTTACCTGGATTTGAGATGAACCTATAGACAACTCCAACTGCATGTGAAATGTTAGGTCTTGTAGGTACCATGGCATACATTAAGTTGCCTTTAGCATTTCATATGGTACTTGAGACATATACTGCTTTTCTTCATCAGCTCTAGGACTCAAAACCGAAGAAAGCTTAAAATAGGAAGCTAGTGGAACATCAACAGGTTTCACATTGTTCATAGAGAACTTTTCAAGTACTTTCTCCACATACTTCTGCTGTGACAACCAAAGCTTACCATTTTTCCTGTCTCTGTGTATCTCCATGCCCAAGATATGTTTTGTTGCTCCAAGATCCTTCATATCAAACGTCCTAGAGAGTTGAGCCTTTAACCTGTCAATCTCTTCCATGATTTTGCTTGCAATAAGCATATCGTCAACATACAAAGCTAAGATAATGAATATGCCATTGAAACTTTTGAAGTATACAGAATGATCATACTCACTTCTTATAAATTTCTGGCTCACCATGAAGGAATCAAACTTCTTGTACCATTGTCTGGGAGACTGCCTTAGACCATACAATGATTTCCTAAGCTTGCAAAATAATTCTGCTGCGACCTTGTACAAAACCTTCTGGTTGTTCCATATATATCTCTTCATTCAAATCACCATGTAGAAAAGTTGTTTTAACATCTAACTATTCTAACTCAAGATTAAATAACCCAGTTAGTTCCAACATAGTACAAATAGAAATAAGTTTTACAACTGGAGAAAAAATCTCATGAAAGTCTATACCTTCAACCTGAGAATACCCTTTTGCTACTAGTCTCGCCTTATACCTTTCGATACTTCCATCAACTTTCTGTTTTAGTTTGAAGACCCATTTAAATCCAACAACACTTCTCCCTTCAGGAAGCTCTACAAGATCTCAAGTATTATTCTTGGCTAAGGAGTCCATTTCTTCTTCCATGGCCATTTTTCATTTTTCGCTATCTGTATCATCTACTGATTCTTGATAACAAGAAGGTTCCCCATCTTTAGTAATCAAAGCAAAAGATGAAGCAGAAGCTTCATACCCTTTGGGAGTTTTCCTTTCCCTTGTAGACCTTCTTAGAGTGACTGGTTGCTGAACTGGTTTAGAAACTTGCACTAGTTCAGAAGCTTCAACGGCTTCCTTTGTGTCTTCAACACCTTTTTCTCTAGAAGTCTCTCTTTCCTTTCAATTGTCACCGAAAGGTCGAGCCTCCAACTGAACTCGTTGATTTTGCGATACCTATTCCTGTTCAATTCTTTCAACATTTGATTTTAAAAGAGAGGATTCATCAAATGTTACATCTCTACTAATGACTATCTTCCGCAATGTAGGATCCCACAACCTATATCCTTTCACTGCATAGTCATACCCAAAAAAGACATAGCATTTCGACTTTGGATCTAATTTTGAACGTTGATTTTTTGGAATAAGAGAATAAGCATCACAACCAAATATCCTCAAATGGGAATAGTCACAAGACTGACTTGTCCAAACTTCTTCAGGAATTTTACAATCAATTGCTACTAAAGGTGATCTATTAACGAAATAACAAGCAGCAGATACTGCTTCTGCCCACAACTCCTTTTGTGAGTTAGCATTGCTGATCATACTTCTGGCTCTTTCCATAAGAGTCTGATTCATACACTCAGTAACACCATTTTGTTGAGGAGTATACACAGTAGTTTTGTGTCTAATAATTCCCTCATCCTTACAACATTGTTCAAATTCAACTGAGGTGAACTCACCACAATTGTTAGTTCTTAAACATTTAATAGATTTGCCTGTTCTTTTCTCTACCATTGCTTTAAATTGTTTAAAGACATTGAATACATCAGCTTTCTTTTTTAGCATAAAGACCCAAACTTTACGGGAGAAATCATTAATAAACGTTAAAAAATATAGAGCACCTCCATATGACACAACAGGGGATGGTCCCCATAGATCAGAATGAATATAGTCTAAAACATCTTTACTATTATGATTTCCAACATCAAATCTATGTTTACACTGTTTTCCATACACACAATGTTTACAGAAATCTAACTTCAAGGATTTCAGATCGGGAAGAGATTTACATTTCATTAGTATCTCAAGACCTTTCTCGCTCATATGACCTGATCGCTGATGCCATAGACGAGTACCTGCTTCTTCCCTTTTTGACACAATCGCTGCTTCACTGACCTAAGTACTTCCTTTTAACCTGTAAATATTTCCAACCTTTTCTGCTTTCATAACCACTAGGGCTCCTTTAGAGACTTTCAAGACACCATCCTGACCTGTAAACTTATAACCATCTGAATCCAACACTCCCAAAGAAATCAATTTTTTCTTCAAATCAGGTACATGTCTAACACTAGTTAATTTCTAACTATGTTATCATACATATTAATCCTGATATCTCCCATCCCAATAGTCTGACATGACACATTATTACCCATAAACACAGAACTACCATTTACATTTTCATACGAAGTAAACCAATTTCTATGTGGGTACATGTGATGAGAAGCACTAGAGTCTAATAGTGAGCTATCTAAACCTTGAGAAACATTACATTCAGGTGAGGTTTCAACTATCATACATAATTCTTCAGCAGATAAAACTTTTTTTATCATACCTGAATCGACCTGATTCACTTCCTTCTTCGGGTTATTGGATTCCTTTTATTTCCAACAGTCTTTCTTCAAGTGTCCAATTTTATTGCATTGCAAACATTTTGCCTTACACTTCTTACCCTTCAATTTCAATCTGGAAGACCCGTTGGTTTTTCTCCTCTTTTCTTTGAGCATCCTCTAGCTACCATGGCTTCTGATGCAGCTATTTCAGTACTAGATTTCCTTCGTACTTCTTCAGACAGGAGAGCTCCCACGACTAATTCAAACTTCAAAGAATCAGCAGTGCCCAAGTTGATTGAAGTTACGAAGTGATCCCATGATTTAGTGTTATAGACATATTTGGGCACTACAACCCCAATCGCATATTTCCATAAACCAAGGGCTTCTAAGTCCCTAAAAGTGTTGTTTCACACCCTAAAGGAGTAAGGTCAACTCATTACATCATCTCCCAAAATTTCTCCATGAAAAACTGCTCAGAACTGGTCAAAACTGGACCATACAAACTGCTCAGTGCTAAGGGTATGATGCATCTCACCTGCCACATGCAAAAAGTGCGATGCATACTATAAAGCCCTTCTGTGGGGTGCAATGAGCGAGAGCAGACAAATGGTAGAAGTAGTTGGCTAGGTGGAAACCCAGAGAATCTTCTAGAAACTGCCCATTTGACACATGCCTCTTCGAATTCACCCAAGAATGAGTAGGAGATGATGAATCTCCAAGTGGAACCAAGAACTATTAGAGAGAGGCACTAATCAAAATCCCAGAAGCTAACTCACCCACCTGTAAACATCTATATACAGATCCATCATCCTAGAGATCCAGGAGGCCAGAATCTTGTATTTTGTAAGGAAGTGTTGTTGGTTTCTTTGTGGAACATCATAGTGTTGGGTGATCTAAGCTTTTCATGAGGTGAAGAAGGGCTTTCATGCTGGGAGGATGACGCTAGGTCAGATCAATGGGTTGTAATCCTCTCTTCTACTTTTTCTATCAATAAAGCTATTTGAGTTTTCCTCCACATTCTTGTATGTTTGAGTCGATATATGCATTTGTGTGGTCAATATATATCTGGTCCTATATTTTTTATGATTTTAGATCTCTGTGCTTTGATGGTATTATGCTGCCTTGACTTTATAGGTGCTCTTTGAAGTGGGACAAGCAAGGAAGGAGCGGCAAAGATTTGTCAAAGAGGAGAGGAAACAAGCAACGAGCCAAGCGAAATTGAGGTTGGTACCCTCTACTTCTCTCTCATCTACTTCTTATAAAGGAAAATGCAAGTAACTTTAGTTTGTTTGCTTCTAAGATAGCTACCCATCTTAGTGGGAGTAGCAGCTCTGAATGGACACTAGATTTCTCGATAACAAAATTGCGACTCCACTGGGGAGAGAATAGCTTATTTGCTTGTTTTATAAACTACAGATGGAGCTTGCTTTATAAACTACGGACGGAGCCTGAGGTCAAGCCAGCTAGCCTTCAAACTGCTTTGGCTATGCAACTGTAAAGTAGATCAATGCTGCTTGAGTCCATCTCTAGGTTTTGTTTATAAACTGAACAATTGATTTGCAAACATCCTAATTTCCCTGGTGGTTGCTCAAGTAACCTCATTAAATCAGCCCCTATGATTTGTATTTACTGACTATCATTAGCTCGACCTAAATTCCTAAACTAAGCTGCAAACTATCACTAAAAGCCAAGTTAAAGTCTCATCCCTGGACCATCGCACTATCTCCTTTTGATAGTCTGGATGCATCACACCTCCCATGTGCAATAAGTGAGATGCATCCATGTTTCCTTGTGTTACAGGTGCAATGATCAGATAAGACTGTTTCTGCCTCCAAATTTTGGTTTTTCTTCACTGTCTTCAGCTTTATTCAGGAGTTTTGCTGTTGTGATCAGTATACAACTATTGAAACTCCCTTCCTTTGCATTATTTAGCCTCCATTGTACAAAGAATTATGAATGCTTTGATTTATTTTTTACCATTTACAGTTCTCCTTTACAAAGAAGTAGCTTAATCGAACTGTTGTTTTTTGATTTGGAAGTATCGCAAGTGTCGTTTTCAGTCAAAGAAAAGAATCCTACTTTTTTTTATGGTCAATTACACTGTTACTCTTGTATTTGATCTGAATTAATAGTATTTCAAGTGTTGAAAGCAGTTTTCAAATTGAATTTGAAAGTGTCATCTTAGCCTTCCTTTCCTTTTTTTAATTTGAAATTGCAAAGTGTCTTCTTAGCCTTACCTTCATTTTTTGAATTTGAAATCGCAAAGTAGTCTTCCTTTTGTTTTTTGAATTCGAAACCGCAAAGTGTTGTCTTAGTCTTCCTTTCATTTTTTGAATTTGAAATCGCAAAGAGTCGTCTTCGTCTTTCTTTTGTATTTTGAAGAGAAAATTGTTAGTACTGTTGCTTTGAAAGAAAAGATAATTCAGATTTGTACTTAGCATTCTTTTTGTCATTCACACATTAATAAAGTAGAAAAACAAATACATGCATGTGCATTTGCATTTAGACTGCTTGTTGATATTGATTTAGGACAATGCATCTAGTGTGTGCTCTCTGATTTATGTTGAAAGAATCTCACTTCTCTTTCCTTAGTAGCTAGGATTTTCATTGCAAAATGAAGAGTAAATGATTGTTTATCATCTCAGATTGCATTTTTACGAATTGTATATCAACATCACGTGGTGAACCTTAAAGGCAAGCTTCTTAAGAAAGATCAACTATAAAATAAATTCAATGAACATAAAAATTATTTGGAACCTAATGCACAACATTTAGAAGTCTAAGCTAGAGATGTATTCCGGTGTCGTAAAGCCTGGTAACTATTGCTTTCATTGTAGGTTGGGTGATTCCTCCTCTTTGAGACGACAAGTGTCAGTATTGACTTGTGCTCCCACGTACCATCGAGTATATATTGGGAGACCACAATAGGCTATATCCTTTATCCTTAGGAAGCTGTGTCTACCACCCTATCGATCGCAATGCACTAAACACAACATTTGAGAAGATTGATTTCCGTACCATAAAAATTATTCTGCAGTTTTGCGATTGGTTTGGTAATCCCTCTGTCTAGATTTCTAGAGTAGTCTCTTTCATTCCTTTTCAGACTCCTTAAAATAAAAGGTCCATCTGAGCACTTGTCACTTCAGGCTCATTAAAAATTGAAGGCGACTAGAGTCACCTTTAGCTTTTTCTTAACTCTTAAAAATTGAAAAATCAAGTTGTGTCAAAGCGTCTAAAATTAATTTAATTCAGAATCACATTTTCCCCTTTTATTTTGAGTTGATCAAGTAATCCGCAATCGTGGAAGAAAGTCAATCGGAACCTCGTTGTTCGAGGAGACTAACGAGTCAACCGTCTTTGACTCTGGAAACGAAACTATTCCAAGCAAACTTGTTTAATTGGGTCAAAGTCCCCTGGTTTGCTTGGAACTTGTGTTCCAACATTCTTAGAGACTCCAATTACTCCAACCATTTCTGGTATCCCTACCTCTACAGAAGAAGTTCCGCATTCATAAGAGGACATTAGCACTGATCCTAGTGTAACGGTAAACACTTCTACTCTTGAACTGACTCCATCTAGGGCTTATTTGGAAGGTGTCACCCCTTTGGCATCTATCGCTGCAGAGTCTACACCTTCGGCGCCAGAAATATTTTACAAACCTGACGGTCTACCTCTCCCACCTGGATTGATTGCTATAGAAGAGATTATGGAGAATCTTCCATCTAGTACTCCATTACATTTTCGAACTAGGATCACCCTATATCCTTCTTCATCAGAAGTTAGTCTCCCTTCATCACAAGTTCCTGTAGAATCACTACGAAATCTTTTGGGTAGACTCGATATGTCTGAATAACCATCAACATCTAAGACTATGTCATTTGACACAGCAGCAGTAGAACCTCCTGCTACTACTCCAACAATGTTCGTTGGTGCACCATCTGTCCCAACTAGCTCTTAACCGTTAGATAGAGTCCACCCAGGGACTATTTCGACAGTATTTTCTGTTCCCATTTGTTCGTCTGGAATAATATCTGGAATCTCTTATGTTGAGTCTTAGCAAATTGATCCTTCACGACAGTATCAATTTGAGCAGTCCAGTCTCTAGGGGCCAAGCTTACCTTTGAACACTGGATTGCCACCATATGGGGGGAAATATGCCTTTTCATTGTTCCCTCTAGGAGGACAACCATATGAGAGTTCACAACAGAATTCGGGTCATGCTGGAATTACATCTAGTGGTTGGGTGCCAATACTGCCTCAACAACCAAGAGTTGTATACTCAATGCAACCAAGTCTACCTGTGTTGAATATCCCCACTACACCGGCTATTGTGATGGTGTCACAAGTACAAGCGTTGCCTGTTGTATGCCAACCTCAAGTTTCTCAGGTCGTAATAAAACAACCTCTTGTCTCCACAACACAACCACAATCACCGATTAGTGGCTCCTTAACTGGAGCGACCTAGGCTCAAACGAGTACTATTATCCCTCATCTTCGTTAGACAGCCAGTATTGGACAACAGAAAATGGTTTCACAACCATGGCTGGTATAATATCAACAACTGCAATTCTAGCAAGCTTACCAAGGACATGAGCAACAAAGCTTTGTGGGTAATGGGCAACTGTATATTCAAAATGGTCAACATCAATCATATCATAATGGTTATGCCCATCAAAGTTATCAGCATCAATTACATTATGCTGGTATGCAAAGACCCACTACTAAGGCAATCCCAACTTATCCTGGGTATGCTTTGCCGAACCTGAATCAACAGTTGCCCTTCGTGGCAACCTTAGAGTTAACAGATCTAAATCGGCTAACAAATGATCCAATTGCTTATGCCCCTTGGTGGCTGGCGATTCCTCATAAACTTCCATCAGATATTCCTAAATTAAATGGAAATCCGGGTGAATATCTGATCTAGGTGGATCTTCGTGGCCACCTGCCAAGTCCACTTGGACCCCCACCATTGTTTCTCTCAGCATTTTTAGTTTCCTTAATGGTAGCACAACTTACTATTTTTAGCAGTTTTTCGGGTCCTGAACTTTCGAAGCTATTTTGAGGCCCTAAACGACGTTTTTTGGGAAATATGGGGCCAACATGGGTCCATGGTCCCATGTTTCTCTTCCGGAAGTGGTAATTCTTGGATAGATCTTTCTGACGAGCTATTGTACATGTCAAACGGAGATTGTATGCCAAAGTTACGACCCCGAGAAGTTGATGTACCAATTTACCCAAATGAGACCCACAGTTTGGCATTTCATCTTCTAGGGTTAGGTTTTGGAATGTTAAGGGTTTTCCATTGTTTCTCAACAATAAATAGGCCTTCGAGCCTCATTGTAACACATTTCAAAGGCATGTAGCCACCACATCTCTTCTCAGAGATAAGCTAGCATCGCCCTAGCTGGTTTATTCCCATTATTGTTTGTAAGCATATTTCAACATTTTACATTAATGAGATGAAGTATTATTTTCGCTGCATATCTGTGTTTATGGTTATCTCCGTAATTTGTTGCGTTCCTATTTAAGTTGTGATCAGTGGTATCAGAGCGGTCTGCGTTTTCTTTGTTTTTCTTTGCATGTCCCCAACGAGGTCGGGATATAAGGAGTTAGGGCTTGAACTGGTCGAACCTTTGCAAGACTAGCCTTGAAAATCTTGATGGCCTCCCATGGCAGATGAGAAGAAAGATAAGGGGGCAGGAGATCCTATCAAAATATTGCTTGAAGAAGCCCTCGAGCGGCAATAGAACGCGATGATGGACAACTTTTCCCAGATCCTTCAGCGGCTACCCAAAAGTGATGCATCGGCTTCCAACAACTACTCTGGAAATGTCGTGCCCTTTAAGGTACAAGATAATTTTGAAATCCCCATATTCGAGGGTCACATAGACGCAGATGCCGTAGATAAATCATTAAATCCACTAGAGGGTTATTTTTCTATTCATGAACTTTTGAGTCAGGGAAAGATTGTTTTCGCTCTTCTCAAAGCAGTCCCCCATGTCAAGGACTAGTGAGAAACCTACTGCGAGCAAAAGGATGAAAGTATTTGCTCACTATTTTTAGCCACACCCACCTGGAATTCATTCCAGGATGCCATCAAGGAGTAGTACTACTCGGTCGGAAGCTATGAGGATGAATACATAAAGTGGACGATGTTGCGACAGGGAAGGGACCAAGACGTGCTGGAGTTCACCAATATTTTCGATACCCTTCACACAAAGTTGGGTATCAAGGAATCGGAGAAGCATTTGATACTCAAATACCATGGCTTCCTGCACAAGTACATCCAGGAAGAAATAGAATTGCTGAACATTCCCTCGCTCGGCATAGCATACCGATATGCCATCAAGGCCGAGCAAAAGTTTAAACAAAAGAAGCAAGACTTTGGATCTCCAAATCCAAAGCAAGGGAAAGGTGCCCTTAAACCAAAAAAAAAAAGGACAAAGCCAAGGCGGGCAACCCAAGACAACCCGCCAAAGCTACAAGAAAAGAACAGCACCACGAAGCCGAAAAAGGATACGGGAAAATGGTGTGAGTTCCATAAGAGCTCCATTCACAACACAAGTGAGTGTCGGGCTAAGCAGTCATTGGTGGCTGAGCTAAAGGTTTCAAAATCAGATGCATGTTACAACTCCGAGTCAGAACCCGACAAGGGGAATGAAAAAGGGAAGTAGATCATTGATGCAGATCCCAACGCCACTGTTGTTACTGCCAAGATCTAGAAAAATGAACCTGAAGATCCAGAGGAGGAGGAGCGTCTCTTCCACTCCCAGATGTGGGTAAAGGGCTCCTCACTATAGTTCATTATTGATAGTGGGAGCCAAAAGAACCTCATTTCGGTAGAGGTTGTGAAGCAGTTGGGCTTACTGACCACAGCACATCCACAGCCGTACACCATCGGGTGGCTTCACCAAGGATGAGATCTTCGCATGAGCCAGCAGTGTCGCCTTCCATACAACATCAAGCCCTTCACAGATGAGGTATTGTGTGGAATTGCTCCCCTTGAAGTTTGTGATGTATTATTAGGAAAACCATAATTGTGGAAGCGACATCCTATGTATGAATCAAGGCCCTGTGCTATTATTATTACATTGGGAAATAAGTTGTATAGGATACCAGAGGTAGCACCACCTACCACCATCTCTTTGATTACTGCAAAGCAATGCAATAAGCTCATTTACAAAACCGGGAAATTTGTTTTCCTAATGATATGCCCTCAAGGAGAGAAGAAGACAGTGGCCACGGCCTCCAGACAGGGCCCCTCTACACAAAAATTGCAGATGGACAAGGTCGTGGCGGAGTATAGGGACATCTTCACCTCCCCTGCAGGGGTTCCTCTGCACTGTCAGGTCAAGCACTCCATCGATCTGACCCCAGGTGTGCTGCTACCCAATGGACCAATTTATTGGCACTCCATTATGGAGAACGATGAAATCAAGAGGCAGATTCAGGAGCTCCTACAGAAAGGTCACATCCATCTAAGTTCATCACCTTGTGGGAGCTCGATCGTGTTGGTACAGAAGAAGGATGGGACTTGGAGACTCTGTATTGACTATCGAGCACTGAACAAGATCACTGTCTATAATAGGTACCTAATCCCATGGATTGATGACCTCCTGGATCAACTAAAGGGGGCGAAATATTTCAGCAAGATTGATCTAGTGTCAGGATATCACTAGGTACCAATCGAACCCTCTGATGTGTGGAAGACTTCCTTCAAAGCCAAGGGGGGCCTTTTCGAATGGTTGGTTATGCATTTCGGATTGACGAATGCTCCTGCAGCCTTCATGAGGCTAATGGATGACAACTTGCAGCCATTCACCAACTCATTTGTAGTGGTATACTTGGATGACATTCTGATATTTAGCCAGAGTTGGGAAGAGCACCTCCACCACATCTGACAGGTTCTCCAAACTCTGCGACAACACAAGCTATGTGCTAATTTGGAGAAATGCACTTTTGGCATGACCCAGGTTCAGTATCTGGGATACATTATTGATGAACAGGGGGTGCATGTGGATCCAACCAAGATCCAAGTCATTCAGGATTGGCCATCTCCAACTACTCTGATAGAGCTCCGTAGCTTTCTAGGTCTTGCCAACTTCTACCGCAGGTTTGTGTTGGGGTTTTCTCATATCACTTGGCCCTTAAGTCAAGTCGCCAAGGCAGGAGCGAAAGCAAAATTCTTTTGGTTTGAATATCAACAGAAGGCATTCATAAAGTTGAAAGATTTCCTCTGCATGGCACCAGTGCTTGTGTTACCAGATTTACAACAAGCATTTGAGGTCAAGACAGATACCTCTGACTATGCTATTGGGGTAGTACTTACTCAACATGGGCATCCAGTGGCATATCATAGTGAAACACTTTCAGACACAGTCCAGAAGTATCCCACTTATGATAAAGAGATGTATTCCATTGTGCAGGCCTGCCGACAATGGAAGCATTGCATTTTGGGGAAGGAAAGGTCGTCCACATAGACCACCGACCTCTGTAGTTCATACAGGCCCAAGGGAAATTGCAGAATGATCGCCATCATAAGTGGTCTACATACCTGCAATAGTTCCACTTGAATATGAGGTATAAGAAGGGCAGCAATAATAATGTTGCAGATTGCCGCAGTCGACCACCGATCATGGCATTAACCACCGTGCTCAACTCTTGTGGGCATGAGACTTCTTATTGGCCACTTCTCTACAAAAGCGACCTAGAATTCGGCTGCACATACCAGGCACCCTTGGAGGGTCGGCATGTTCCAGATTTTCACCTCCAGGATGCCCTGTTATGCCACCCGGGTCACCTTTGTGTTCCTTCAAGCGAGCGTGCCAAGATGATTTGGAAAGCACACTACAGTCGGGCTTTTGGGCATTTCGGGGTCGATAAAATGGTGGCAGTACTGCAAAAGTATTTCTATTGGCCAAATCTTCGACAGGATGTTGGGAAGTACATTAGATCATGTACTACCTGTGCCATTGCCAAACCGACAATCAAGAAGCAAGGCCTCTATGCCTCGCTGCCTACCCCTAGCGAACCTTGGGAATCTATCTCCATGGATTACATGTCATGCCTTCCTTCCACTAAGCATGGAAATGACTGTGTTTTTGTGGTCATCGACAGGTTCTTGAAGATGGCCATTATGGTGGCCTGTAAGAAGAATATCACACTAGAAGCCACTACTAAACTCTTCTTTGAATGTGTGTGGGTACACTTTTGGACACTTTGGGATCCCACAGTCTATCATCTCAGATTAGGACAGTCATTCCTCAGTACATTTTGGTCCAATCTCTAGTCAATGCTAGACACAAAACTCACTAAGTCCACAGCCTTCCATCCTCAAACTGATGGCTAGATAGAGGTTGTCAATAGGATGATTGTGCACATTTTGCGCATGTACAACTCAAAGAATCCATGCACATGGGATGAGAGCCTCCCCTATGTTTAGCACAACTACAACCGATCTCTTCCAGCTCTACTGGACACAACCCTTTTCAGGTGGGCTTGGGATTCCAGCCACTATGACCCATTGATGTGGCCATGCCACTTGTAGCTATTCACATAGATTCGGCTCATGTCCAGTCCGAAAGAGACAAGGCAACCAGCTTCATTGAGCACATCCAACATATTCTCCAGTAGGTCCATGACATTCTGGAGAAATCAAATGCCAAGTACAAGCAACGACATGATCAACATCGAGTGCCACACAAGTTTCAGGTGGGTGACAAAGTCTGGTTGCAT